>OY282558.1:170663846-170781346 GCA_958295665.1 Tipula vernalis | reverse complement strand
AGAATAATCGATGACGTCTTAAAGGAATACATCGGTAAAATATGTTATGTATACATCGATGATATTATCATATTTGGAGGAGAAAACCAAGAGGAACACCTGAAAAATGTCATCAAAATTCTAGACAGACTATGGAAAGCCAATCTCCGAGTCAATTTAGACAAGACTGAATTTTTAAAAGAGGAGACCGAATTCCTAGGATATATAATAACGAACAAAGGAATAAGAACGGATCCAAAAAAAGTAATGGCTGTGCAGAAACTAAAACCACCTGAAAACCTTAAGGAATTGAAAAGTTTCCTTGGATTAACATCATACTATAGGCGATTCATCAAAGACTTCGCAAAGGTAGCAAAACCTTTGATGAATCTTACAAGAGGGGAGAATGCGCAAATAAAAGCTAGCCAGTCAAAAAAAGTAGACATCAACTTAACAGACGTCGAATTGAAAGCATTCGAACATCTAAAATCACTACTGACCTATTGATATTTCCGGACTTCGACAAACCGTTTATTCTAACAACGGACGCGTCGAACCACAGCATCGGGGCCGTACTCTCGCAAGGAGATATTGGCAAGGACCAACCTATAACGTATATATGTATCTAGATCCCTCAATAAAACCGAGGAGAACTACGCTACGAACGAGAAAGAAATGTTGGCGATCGTTTGGGTTCTAGATAACATAAGGAATTACCTTTATGGAGCGAAGAAAATCAGGATTCTTACTGACCATCAGCCACTGAACTTCGCTCTCAGCAATAGGAATAGCAACAGCAAGCTGAAAAGATGGAAAGCCAGGCTAGAGGAGTACAACTACGAGATTGTCTACAAACCCGGAATCACAAATAAAGTAGCGGACGCACTATCAAGACTGAAGTTGGAGGTCAACACACTTTCGTCATCAAGCGATGAGACCGTACATAGTGCAGAAGAAGATGGCACACAACTAATTCCGCATTGCGAAGCCCCAATAAATGTTTTTAAAAATCAATTAATAATATCAGAGGGAAACGGAATTTACGCTTATGAGGAACCACACCAGAACTATCATAGGCATTACATCTCCCTGTCAGAAGATCAGACAAGGGAAAAACTCATCAACATCTGAACAAAATATTTTCGATTTTCGAAGTACGATTTCAATAGTTTGATTATGTGCATCGGGAAGCAATATCTATGAAGTTTATGCAAAAGACCATTTATCCAGACTGAATCAAATGCCTTTTCTAGGTCAAGAAGGACCATGCCAGTGGATTTATTCAAGTTCCTTTGGATTTTAACATGCTGGGTTATGCGATCGACTTGGTGGATGGTAGAATGTTGGTAACGGAAACCGAACTGTTGCGGTATTAACCAATTATTTTCTTCAATAAAGTCATTTAGTCTATTTTTGATGATACACTCGAATACTTTACTAACCGAGCTAAGCAAGCTTATCGGTCGATAGCTGTCTACATTACATGGGTTACTGCCTTGCTTCATTATTGCAACCACCTTAGCTATTTTCCAACAAGAGGGAAAATACGATAGTCTAATACAATGCGACAATAAATTTGTTAGAACTTTAAGTCCAGATTCTGGAAGATATTTCAAGAAAATATTGAAGATTAAGTCTTGGCCAGGTGCTTTGAGAGGACGGCTGTTATTTATAATCCCTCTTACCTCTTCTATTGATACATGGAACAACGAAGCGTCGGTTACCACATAGTTATTTATAAGTTCCATACTGTTTTTAATCTCGTCTGATTCTAGAATGGTGACTGCTGTTCCGAAAGCTTTATGGAAATTTTGAGCAAGTGCTTGACATTTTTCATTTGAATCAATAATTTTACTACTGCCATCGGGATGATTTAATGGTGGGATGCAAGTGTATTTTATTTTTTAGTAATCTCACCGTGTGCCAGTATGGTTTAGATCCTTTGTCCAAAGCTTTTAACTTATCCTGCCATTTAGCGTTAACAATATCATAGATTTTTTGTCTAATTACAGCATTAAGCAAATTAACAATATTTCTAAGATAGTGATCTCGACTCCTTATCCATTGTCTACGCCTCACATTACGGAGCTTGATAAAATTTAGGATTTCGTCAGACAGAATTAACTTATATCTACTCGAAGGAACAATAGTAGGCACAGAGAACTCTGCTGCTTCCTTAATAGTATCCGCAAGCTGTTTTGTCATCAAGTCAATTTGGCTAGTATCTGTGATAATTTGGTTGCTAGCGTATGACTTCAGTTTGTTATCAATAAAATTGTGAAATGTGAACCAGTCGGCTTTTTTAAAATTTAAAGATTGAATTGTTTGATTTATGCGGCAGGTTTATAAGCGGATACAACACAAAACTGGAAAGTGGTCTGAGTTAAGTTCATTTTTGGATCCAATATAGTTTACAGGAACTTCGTTACTTGCTAAATAAAAATCAAGAGTACTATTAGTTCTATTAGTATGATGGTAGGTAGGCGTGTCTGGAGAGTGCAAGACAACATTTGCACGGCGGTTAAGTAAGTCAAATAAGGTACGTCCACCTTTGTTGGATTTACTACAGTTCCAAAATGAATGGCGGCAATTAAAATCCCCACCAAGAACAAATGGGCTATTTGAATTGAATAAGCGGTTAAGATCCCCTCTAAAATTGCAATGGCTAGATTTGGGCACGTAACATGAAGTTATTTTTAAGTAGGAATCAGGCAGTTCGAATTGAATAGAGATATTTTCAATACTTTGAAGAATTAAAGTGGGAAGTAGAATAGGTGGAATGGAATTTTTGTTGGTGATAGCTACACCTCCGCCAGATTGGTTGTCGCGATCATTTCTATAGATCAGGTAAAGTGTGATGTGGAAAACTGTGTCTGGTTTAAGGTATGTTTCTGAAATAAGCATAATGTCAACGTTATATTTATCAAAGAAATGAATTACCTCATGTTTCTTATTTTTTACGCTGTGAGTATTCCAGATGCAGACATTCAAATAGTTATTTACAGACATATTGAATAACTGTTGCCAGAATGACCTGGATCTGTTCCGCTGGCGTACGGCATCTCCTGAGTCCATCCATGATGTTTTCCAATATCAATAATAATTCACTGGAAGAGTACAATTTAGAACTATTTGGAATTTTGGATTGTTACCCAAGTACAAGCAATGTGTCCAATAAATCGATGGCTTTTCAACTGGTTTAGAGTCGTTGTTTTTGGTAGTACAGTATTAACGGAGTGTGTTAAGAGGTTGGTTTTGTAAACATTCGACCATTTAACAAAAAATTAAAATAAAATAACATTTGCACATTAATCCCCCTGGTTTAAACTTGATAAAAAAAACTGTAATCCTAAGTTTGATCCATTTTAACAATTATCGGCGACATATAAAACAAAAGAAAGTCAAAATCACTTGAGATTTCATTTTATCAATTTTTTTTTAACTAAGGCAAATAAATCCTCCACTCTTTTATAAAAACATTCGGTCCATTATTCAAACACAGAATGAAATCAAATATAAAATCACATGGATTTTGTTTAAAGTGTATTTTATTATGTGCATAGTATAGTAACAACAATAAATTACATTTCGGTGGTGTAATGCAGAATTAATCCAAGCTCTGTTTATTATTTACACACACATAATTTTAATATACATATATAGTAAGTTACATGTGCTGATCTATTACGAAAACGAATACATAAATACTTAGTATTTTATAAAACCAAAACGAAAAAAAAAAACAAAAAAAAATTTTCTAAACCAACAACTACTGCTGCTGCAACACCACAAATTTAACAAACCCCACACATTTAATAATCTTCATTATAACAAATAACTGATTTAGTTTTACCCTAGATATAACCGCAACAAAAAGTTCTAATTTAGTTTGTGTTCATGCTCAACTAAATTGATTAAGTAACATCTAGAATCTAGACTACGTATAGACATATAGAGTGAAGCATATAGTATAAAAGATAAAAAATTCTATATTTTCCAGATAGTTTCAATTTGAGTGATTTAATATGAAAAATTGAAAAAAAATACCAAAGTACGACTAAAAGCAAAATTTCACCTAATTTAGTATTTAATTTCTGTTTGGCATAACAACAAGTCAAAATTTTCCTCCATCATATATATTTTGTTTATTTCCAGAAACAAAATTGTGTCGAGAAAAACAAATTTGCTAAAACATTCCTTATGTAAGTTGCAAATTGGGCATCCATGAAAAAATTTTAACGGGGTAAAGGCAACAAAAAAAAAAATGTTTGTATTTTTATCCTGTCTATGTTCGTCTGGTAACAAGTGTTTTGAATTACTCAAGTATTTTTTTGTGTTCGAGAGAAAATTTCATTATTCCTGTGTAGGTGTACGAATAAGTAAACACATAGATATGTGTTATATGCTTTATATGCTGAAAATCATTTTTTTACACGTTGAAATGTTTTTTTTTTTTTTAGAAATGTTAATGCTGTTGTATACTATAAAATTCGTTAATTTTATTATGTTAGCTTAAAAGTTGTTATTATGAAGTAGTTTCTTACATAGACACACACACTCATGTATTCAGTATCTTAATAAAAAGCATGTTTTGTGAAAATTTTCAACATTTTTTTAGCGAGTTAGCATGACGTATCGGGAATTTATGTTTTCTATGTAGAGGAAAAAATTAAAAATTAGTTCAAAGTAATTAAGCGCTTTAAGCATTTTACGAGAATATGCGACAACCAGTTTAAGTCAGTTATTTACAAAACAATCAAGTTTTTCAATTTTAAAAACCAGAAACTACGGTTGGAAATAGGTTTTATTATATAGAGTTCTATGACCCTATAGGGTACAACTTTACCTGTGGTGCTGGCAAGCGAAGAGAGAGAGGGAAAATTGATATATGAAATTTATTTCATTTATTATTACAGAGCGAAAATAAAAAAACATTTTCAAAAACAAGCTTTTATTTAAATGCTCTAAAAAAGAAGAAAATAAACTTTAAAATAAATCAAACCCATCAATTAATTACATTACACAATTTACATGATATTAAAGCTTGTCACAAAATTTACCTTTGTAAATTTATTTTAGAATTACTTGTGTCAAGAACAAGTTACATTACGTATTCTTGTTTATTTACAAGCTTTTGTATCATATAAATTGTATAATGTAATAAATTGATGGGCTTGATTTATTTTAAAGTTTATTTTATTATTGTTAGAGCATTTAAATAAAAGCTTGTTTTTAAAAATGTTTTTTTACTATTAATTTATTTTTTATTTATTATTTTTCGTTGGACATGGTTCTAAGTCTGTTCTGTGTTGCATGGCCGTTTGCCTGTTAATTTACAATAGTAAAGTCTAGTTCTTCAATAATGCCCTACAGCAACGACCTTTGAGTCAAAAAGACAACGGCATGGTCGATAGTACTACCCTGTATTTTGTGTACCGTGCAAGCCCAGCATAATATAATTGGCAACATCCTTCGTTCAGCAGTTCCATGACTATACTTTGCCGGAAAATTGCACAGACTTGGGTTGAATAGGGCAAACATTGTCTTAACCGAAGTCTATACGGACGGATGGTATGTCAGTTTCATACATTTGTGTTCTGGCAGGGCCATATGCTCTCTGTAATATGGCCGAGGCCTTTTGACACATCTACATTGTAACGCACCATGACTATGTTATCATTTTTTCGAGTATAATCTAATAGACTATCTTGTGCTATTATTTTGTTAATAGTTACAACACGAGTACGAAAATGTTCGAGAACAGTTTTATTGTGATTGTTTAGTGGGATAAATTCACAGGGCCTTTTCAATCGAAAATTCACCAGTTGGTGTTATGTTTAGTCGATTCATTAAAATAGCAAAATGTTCTGAGTGAAGTTCACCAATTCGTAACGCATTCAAGAGGTCTTTAAGAGGTCTGTTGTCTCATATTTTCGGTCGATTCAATTAATGGAAAGTAACTAACGCCACAGGTGTATTGCTGGGATAAATCTAGAGGGTTGATCAAATACTTGATTTCCCCGCACGGAAGGTAACTACATTAAATCTTCGAATACAGAAAAGTTGCTTAAGTCGGGAATACACCATACAAAACTTCTCACAGAGGACCATAGATATATGCACTGTTGCCGCATCAAAAGCAAGTAATTACCAGTAAGAATAGGCATTTCCACTATTCTAGCATCTTTTTGTAAAGTCAATGTGTGTAGAATATAATGTGGATTTTCCCACTAAGCGCGCTGCTACCCCTGTTAGTGCACAAACTTTAACAACTTGCTTTCCGTAATATCGATTTACTTGATTTTTCAACAAGTTAAAGAGGAATGTTTTTTCAGTCCCAGCATTACCAGTTATGAACAACCTTAGACGCTCATCGCTACCATTATTTAGCTGTTCTGAAATACTCCTTGTTATGAATAAAAAAGCATCCTTTTGTCCAACATTCATTGCTCTTCTAGCATTAAGAAGCTCGTCATCAGTCATGTGCTGCTCTAGCATCTCCAACTCTTCTTCAAAGTTTTCCAGTTGAGCTTCCTGATTCAAGACTTCAAATGCATGAATTAATTTAAAATCATTCTCTAGCTCTCTGTCACGCACTCTATATGTCTCCAAGCATGTGCTAGTTACACTGAGAACAGATTCTCTTGCCAGAAAAGCTTCTCTAGCTGTGTCATAGTCAACGATTAACTCGCTCTCATTTCGTTACGGAACATACTGAAGTAGTAAATTATAGTAATAGTTATCTGGATCAGTCGCAGCCAGAAAATACGGGACGCGTACGATGGCGGAAACATTCCTGATTATCATTTTACTATTATCATTTAGTGTAATTAGTCGCTGTCTGGTTTACCTTTCTGGGTCATGTACTATATATCTACACATTCTTCGGGAGTCTTGATTTGATTTTACATAATGAGGTTCGTAACGTTCGAATATGTTGATAGAGTATCCGGTAAAATTTCAGGACCCTGGATCTCTGTTCAGGTTTTGTTGTGTTCAAAAATGTGAATTTTCTCGAACTGTGCCTTAAATTTAAATGGCAGAGTCTAAAAGCATATTCACACGCAGAAACTTGTCTTTCCTTCAATATACCTACTTTAAACAATTAACGTGATATATCCGTTTCCTCACGTTGTATTTCGCGTATAGCTTGTGCTATACTACCATCAAGCTGAGTAGGCTCAGATTTAGAAACATATTTGGCTATGTAAAATGCTATTGCTTCATTTGTTCCGCACGGTTGAATATCCATAATGACATTTTAGAGTTTTAGAAGGGTTAGGTTTAATTATTCACCAGGATTTGTATTCTAATCCTCTTTTAATGTCATCCCTAAATTTTGATTGTTCTCTGAATCCCGCAAACATCCAATTAATTTTGTTTCCTCATCATATTCTATTCTAAAAGAGTAAGTATACATCATGAAATTATCCCTAATCACGCCAAAGTGGCGCATTTCTAAATAGCCTGTCTCATCAATAGGAGGTACTACTAGGTTATCTACTGATAGCTATCTTATTTTTAAGTATGTTATTAGTCCCGAAATGTGGTGATAATATTGTTGCTCTTGTAATATTCGCCAACATCATAGCACAACAATGGCTATTTGCATAGTTTGCATTGAAAACTTGATTGTTCGCTTGATGCCAAGAAGCTCGTAGAATGTGCATTGAATTTTTAATTGTTGTATAAGCATAATTAGGGTTGGTTACTTCTCCCATATAGCTGATACAGTAGCAGGCTCTAATAATACTTGATCATTATTCTGGGCATTATCATTAATAGTTTGGTTTTCTCTAATTAGATCTTTTGTAATATTTGTGCATCTTTATCTTTTATTACGTCATGATATAGAGGATTGTTATTTATTAGCCAACTCAGTGCCTCATATACACGTGATCGTGATATACTATACTCCCGCGATATATTTAAATTTTCCAGATGTTATGTAATGCCAACCATACCTATACTGTCAGTAAATCTAGGTAAATCATAAGGCAGACTTTCAGTTAATTCAAATATGTCTTGTGCAAAAAGTACAGATTGCCTTCTAAAACCATATTGCCCAAATAGTCCACCATATTTAACAATTTTTTCAAATGGTATAATTCATTATATTAGGCTTTGTTTGGATTGCGTTAATTGCTTTATTACATCAGGTACTTCGCCAGGATCTAAATTATTCCAGTAAGGTTTGGCTGGCCCGAAAGTTTTCTTACTAGTAAGGTGTTTATTGCAACGATGACATAGCAATATAGTTGCTTTGCTTGTTAAGGTTCCAGGTAGGTACGAAGCACGACATAAATTTATTTTGTAATTCGTGACTTGATTTGGATGACACCTTTTAGTAAAGACCTCACACACCTGGTCACATAATATATTTATGGTTTTGTTAAAAGTTTCGAAATTTGCGACTTTTCTGCTGTTCGTACTTGAGAGATATGCTCTCGTAAAGCGCTTAAACTAGCTCCTTGCTGTTCAGCAGTCTCGTCTGCTCTTACTTCAGACATTTACTCGTAGACTCGGCTCCTCGAATTTCAGATACGTGTTGACGACTTTTTTCATTTCGTACATCGTGTTTTTCTTTTGATTCCGTTCCTTTAAATCATTCCATGTATAGCTTAGGCTTGTTAAACCGCCACTGTCGTGGAGTATATATTTCACTATTCACCTGATCACGCCTTTTGCTTAGTCGGTTGCGTTTCACATCATCGCTTTCGGTGGTATTTTTTTCTTACCGTTTTAACTTCGCTTTCTCTAACCTTCTGTTTCTTTGTATTAATGTTTCAGTTTTTTCCATGTTGTTCCCACGAGTACCGAAGAAATATCTGTTGACCCTCCCAGAGCTTCGTTTAGAAGGGTTTGCCCCGGTGCCCCAAGATGGTACTTTCACCATATCATGTTTCTTACACCCTGATGCCACTCAGTTGTCGGCACGGCCTCACCTTGACTTTGGTGTTTGGAGGTATGCGCCACATACTTCAGCTTGAAGCTTACTTGTGCCTAACGAAACACAGTTGGATTTGACACGGTTTGATTTTGGAGTTTTCCTTCTCTTACACAGATTGCAAACCAATGCTAATGACGCCCATCTCGCCAAATTACACAAGCCATAGTGAGAAGCCAACCAAGGCGTACTATCCGTTATGCCAGACATTAGAACCGGCTATCATTTTTGAATGCATATACAATCTAACGTGCCTGTGCTGTTGATCGTTAAACGGTTCCTATCGTCACTCAAAATCCAACCATGAGGGTAGTAGCCATGTCATGGTGAATGATATATGGGTACGCCATATTGAATTTGGAATAACGTCATTTTATTTTTCGTATTCTTCTCAGCAAACCGTTTTAGCTGATACCCATATCATGATGGTAGATATGAAAATTTTGTCCGCCATATTGAATTTAGTGTGACGTCATTTTATTTTTCGAATTCTTTTCAGCAAACCCTTTTAATTGATACCCATATCATCGTGGTGCATAAAAAATTACTAGTGCGCCATCCTTGGGAATCCGCCATATTAGATTTAGAATGACGTCACTAACATACAAATATTGCAAGTTAAATAAAAGCTTTTAAAAAGATACACACGTACACACATTAATACAGAGAAACCTCACTACAACAGATATCGACGGAACCAAAAATGATTTGCGTTGAAATAAGATTCTCAAATAATTCTTAGACAAAGTACAGGAAAATGGCCAATTAGGATGGGACTTGGCCCTTTTTTATCCAATTTTGATGAAATTTTGATTGATAATGAAAATAAATTCTTTGTCCTCTGCCGTCTAAACAAGTAAAATGCAATCTACACTTGCAAGCCTAATTTACAATTTACTTCGTGGTTTAATACCGCAATTATATTGAATCTCTATGAAAAATTGAAAAGGTGCATGAAGATGTTAAATAAACCAAACGAAAAGTAAATAAATACATCATCTAATTTTGTTTGCAAATTATTATTGTGTTGATCTTGATATCCTGTACTCTTTTGTTCATTTAATTTGTCTTATTCAGAAAGGGTCTTTAAACTAGCTCGGTCGATTCTAATTTAAAATCTTGTTTTGACAGGCCAATGGACTTAAAAAAATTAAATCAGAACAGCAATAAAACTAAATAAGCACAAAAATTAGCAGGACCGAATTAAGTCCGAGGGACAAATTCCACCGAAAATGTTTGTATGGCGAAATATCTAATCATCCTCAATATGAACCAAGTTCGAGATATCAAACTTCTTTAAAATTTTCAAAATATTATACATCCCACTGAGCTTACTAGACAAGAAAACGACTAGCTATCTTGCTCTGTCAGTAAAAGCAAGTCTCATGCTGTTTAAGATAGGAGGAATAGCTACCGTGATTTTGAATTTCTTAATAAATAGTACCTGCTATTATTGGATGGGTTAATTTTTAGTCCACATTTACCAACCCATTTTGAAACGATTGTGAAATTCTCCATTACGTCCACAATCGTGCCCAAGTATTTCCCAGAAACAGCTATCGCTATGTTGCTTGCGTAAGCAATTTATATCCCAATCTCGCAAGCTCCAGTAATAGCACATTTACCACTATGTTCCAGGGAAGGGGGACCAGAACTCTCCCTGCGAGGTTCTCTAATCGCTCACTTCATAATGGTGGAATTTACTTTCAGTGAAGTTCAACTCTAAAAATGACAATCCTTCCCTGATTGCCTCTGATTTCACATTATTAATGAAGGAAAGCTACCAAACAGAATTAATCGAGGAAAGCTATCAAACAGAACTCTTCCAAGTGAATCGATTTTGGAATCGTACGAAGGCGTACAGAGCTGTGACCACAGATCTACCATTAATGCACGCATGCTGAGACAGTGCTCAATTACTGCCTTTTCAAGGTTTTCAATAGAAAGGATGACAGAATTATTGGTCTTAGATCCCTAGAATAGATATGTGAGTTTCTTCTGCTTTTGAAATAAAGACCACATTAACTTCCGTCCAGTATCTAGGGATATAAATCAGCTTTAAACACCTCTTGAATATAGCCTCCAAATAAGGAAGAAAAATTCTTGAGTTATTTTGGAGTTCCGCTGGAATGTAATCTGGACCTGCTGACTCGTATAGTTTAAAACTTTTTAGGTCCATAGGATCCGTTTCGTAGTTAAGATGTCCTCTATGTATACTGAAAGTATTCCTTTACTAATTTAACTTGTAAAAAGCGAAGCTTACTTTTATCAGTTTGCAATTTTTATATATTATTTTAGAAGTAGTGAAATCGAAAAATTGGAAACTCATAAAAGTAAGCTTTGCTTTTTACAAGTTTTCACGTTTACACGTTACCTTATATTTCAGAGAATCAGGGTGCGGGTTTTCAAAGCTCCATGAGAAGTGGGTCTCAAAAGGAAGCTTCAAAGATTGGAACTAGTGACACAATCCACTATCTCCTCCCGTTCCCTTATTGTTGTCTTTTAGATAAGTGGATTCTTTCTGAGGTTCGCAGCCAACAGTGCTCCAAGCCACTCACACTCTTTGTTGCTCAGTTAGCTCCCCTCGTGGCTCGCGACCCATTTGTCTAGTACTCTAAACGCTGAGCAACGGTTCCTTTACCGCCGCTTCGCAGGAGATATCTCCCATCGCTGGGTCTCCGGGGCTCTCGAAGACAAAACTTTCTCTACTGTTCTCACATATTTGCTCCAGTTTATCTTTCTAGTGACCCTGTAGGCTTTCCGGATAGCATGGTGAACATAGAGGCTAATGGTTATTTATCATTCGTCAGAGAAGGAGTGTTCCTTATTCAAGCTCCATTTTAGCCATATGAAAAATATTAGAAACTCCCGCCTATTGCTAGATTATTATATAACCTCCTACCCTAAGCATTTAAAGGTTACTTATCATAAAAAAAGTGACTCAACTCTTTCGTTTATATGTTAGTACAAGAACGACCTATATTTTTTTCACCTCGAGGATCAGCCCCTTTTCCCGGTCTATGTAGGCTGAAACCAGCCAGAAAATGAAAGTGCCTATCATAAGGCTGACTTCAGTTATGTCACGGTTTCTACAATATAGCAATATTTTAGTAGCAATAATGTCAACAATATTATTGAGAAAGTAGGAAAAGATTTAAGTTACTTTTCCAAGAATACCAGGTCTGATCTCCCCAGACTTACTAGATACAATTTTGTACCCCTTTGTTCTGAGGAGAAAGATTTTATTATTGTTAATACAGGATTCCTCGATTAGTACCACGTCAGTCTTAGAATAGTGAAGTTAAATTTGAATTATCCTAAGCATCACCATTTTACCTTTACTCTCTTTATATACCATATTTCATGCTACCTCTTGCTAATATTAATCAGCGCTAGTGTGGCGTGCGCCGGTGTCGCCCATCTAGCTACCCTTGTACCACCCGTAGGAATATTGTCAGCGCCCTTCCGCCTGGACAGGCTGCCCACATCCTCCTCTTCCTCCGGTTGACCAGTTCCTTCGTTGATGCCCCACTCCTCCTCCCTCCAAGAGAATCGGCCCTAAGTCGAAGTCATTGGACTCACAAATTGCGCTACCCTCTACTTTTTCTGCTACACTGCTGGTAGCTATATCCGGATTGGGAAGGTTGCCACCAAGGCCAGGTTGGCCTTCCGATTCAAAACTTCATCAGTGCTAGCCAGTTCAGATGGCAGCCAGACACGTGCCCTTCGCTTGCTGGGAATCTCATCCCGGAAACTGCCGCAAGAGTTGGCCCTACCGCACCTCTCCTGCCATGGCTATCGCCATAGACCAACCTCCACCTTTTCGACGTAATGCTCGAATCTTCTTGACTTTTGTCAATTATGGCTAGGATAAATACTGCCCCCTCAAGACATCGCTAAACAGCTTTGCCTTGCTCGCTTTGAGGAGCGTGCCTTCATCTCGGTTAGTAACTTGATACGCTTTGAGAGTTGGCTTTGACTTTCACGTCGCATTTTTTCCTTTAAAATTTATTTCTCTAATTTTTTTTTCTAAATTATTATTTACGAGCAAATTATGGAAATTATCCGGACCATATCCATCCCAGTTATCGATCCTCAGTTAACGATCACAATTTAATTGGATGTCCAAACATGAAAATGATAAATTTCAATTTAGAACATTAAGCGGATGCAGTCAAGTTTATTGGGCAGGGTCGAGATATTGAAACTGTTGCTGCATGCTTTTAGCAAAGATCCAGGCGAAGTTGCGGGACTGTCGTTGACCCTAGCTAGAAACGTGTCTTTTTTATTTTTTTACTTATCCATGTCTTTTGGGATGCTCTCTTATGAATGAGCTCATGCTCAACAGAGAGTGTACCTAAAGCTAAATAAATGTAAATTATTAAGTCAACAATAAATAAATAAATAACAATAAATTACTGTCGACCACTTCTACCTCGTTCTGGAACCGCTGTCTTTTAGACACGTGGTCCCTTTCTGAGGTTCCGTAATAGTACGCCACTCTTTGTTGCTCAGCCAGCTGCCCTCGGTGTCGCAATTCTAAACGCTAAGCGACGATTCCTGTACCGCCACTTCGCAAGAGGGATATATCCTATCCTATCCTATATCCTTTACCATTCCCCTGTGTTGGTTTTGTACCGCTGACTCTCGGCTTCTACGGCTTAGAATCATCCTCCTTCGCTACACTAGAGGTTTGGCCACTCGTCTGGTTCAAGGTAATTCCCTTTGATTTCCCCGGTTTTGGAGAGTGCCAATTCGCTTAATATTTTTAATTCAATCTTCCTGGAACCGCAGTCTTGATGCTAATTTCAACTGGATTTCGCCTGGTATCCAGAGAGCCCCGTTTATGACTGGGGTTTGTTGGATGGGCCCCCATTCTGGCAGATTATCTGGACGGGTCGCTTTACACTTTAATCCGGAACAAATTCTAATCATTTAGCGTGACCCGCCTTACACCTAGGTCACTTTATATCACCTGCTAAACAACTTTTTCTGTGATAAATGATTGCGTTTTACACTAAGCATTTGACTATCTGTGAGACATCTATTATTTTGTTTTAAATCATAGACTATGGCAACACTTTTTTTGAACGATTTGCTTGAAATTTTGACAGCTCGTCAGTCTAATATTCCCCGCCACGAAACAATCATGTTTTTACTTGAGCAGCGTTTCGAAATATTGGAAACTTATTTTCAAAGTTAGTGTTGTGTAGCCGAAACCATGCGAATTTTGAAAAGAAATATGAGTCGTGAAAGAGCACCAAGTGGAATCGCTGAGTTCATGAGAAAGGCTTGCTATTGGATAAAAGAAGTGGTCACCGCACCAGCCTGAGGAGAATACTGCACAAAGATCACAGGAGGCTCTCCAGCTGACTCAGGAGTTGATGAACCATCCAAATGACCATCCGCTTCGATATCAGTTCTCTGCGTGGGCAACCGAATAATCAGCCGTTTTGATGTAAATAGTAAATTATTAGTTCAAAGTCTTTAATTAAAACTTTCTTAGCTTTTCGTACTGAATTAAGCATCTACTAAGCAGTAGGTTATTTTCAATCGATAAACTAGGTTTTATGCTTATGAGCACATTCGCCAAAGGACCACAGCTCCCACACTTTAGCCTACCCTTTTAACAGAGTAGTTTCTAGTGACCGCCACGAACAAGCACTTGCTGAAATTGTTTGTCCCCCTGCAGACACAGCAACCTGACCACCACGGAGACCACCTACCCGATGGATGGACGACGTTGAAAGTGACTTAAGCACACCCTGTCACTCTCTTGCAGCGCATCGAATTATTTAGAGCGGAACAAGAAGAAGTAAAGTTTTTACCGTAAACAATAACATTACGTTTTACTACTGTATGTCGACGACTGTGTGTCGAACGATTACTCCACATTATTTTATTGGTTAAAAATATTCCTTACATCATATATTTAAAATAAATCCCGGGCTTTTCTTCAATATGATTTTTTTTTTTTTTTTTTTTTAAATGAGGAAGGTGGAAATGCATTTACGCACAGTGTGTCGGACTCTCAGAACTACCGACTAAAACCACCTTCCCCCTCCTCCTTCAGACTAGCCTGGGACCGTTTACCACATTACTTCGGGCTAGTCTGTTTTTCCGTTGCTCTCCCCGAGGTAGCTCCTGCCTTATGGGAAACTATCCAAATCCCTCTTTTTACTTCTAAGGACTCCATCTATGTATCGTGAGACGAAATCCCACCAAACAGCTCCTCGCAGCATAATGTCCACTACCGTTTCAGGCGACCAAATACCCACCTCTAGCTCCAGGCTGCTCTTCTGTCCTGCCATGCTAGGCACCGGAAGAAAGGTTGTTCTACGTCATCCTCCATACCTGGGCAGTATAAGCATTCTGCCGACGTTACTTTCCTCATTTTAAAAAGATATGCACGGAAGTACTCGTGGCCGCTGAGGAACTGGGTCAAGTAGTACCCGACCTCCCCGTGCGTTCTTTCCACCCAGGGTCTTATGTGTTCAATAAGCTGCGCTGGCCACCTGCCTGTTGTTCCTTGCTCCCATGCACTCTGCCACAGCTCCAAGGTGCGACCCCTCCCTTCGAGACTCGCTGTTTTTCGTCTAACCTCCGACTTTCGCTCGTATATATATTTACGTTCCTTTGCCAGAAGATGTATAAGGATGCCCCCAGCAATTACGAGGATAGCTGCCTCGGAAGCTGTGCGATAGGCCGATGCCACCCGTAACGCGCTCCGTCTTTGCACTTGTGATAGCCTCTTCCGGTATGTTTCCTTTTCCAGGGAGTCTGCCCATACTTCCGCCCCGTAGAGAAGGACAGATTGAACGGCTGACATTAAAAGCCGATGTTTGCTAGCTTTCGGGCCACCAACATTAGCCATTAGAGGACTTAGAGCTGTAACACCCCTCGCAGCCTTGTCTGCTGTCCGCCTGATCTGCTCGAAAAAGCTCATTTTACAATCAATGTATATACCCAAGTATTTGACTACTGGCTTAGCATTTATGACGTTTCTACCAACCCACATCAGGAGAGATGGCTGGATTCTCCTCTTCGTCAAAATAGCTATCTCGGTTTTATTGAGTGCTTGGGCTAGACCGTGCTCTTCCATCCATCCATTTATGGTTCGCATTACCTGGTTCAACTTCAGTTGCGCCTGCTTTGTATCGCGCGCAGCAATAAGCACCGCCACGTCATCCGCGTACCCCATCAAGCGAGTCTCGTCGGATGTCTCTATTCTTAGCAGGCCATCGTAAGATACATTCCAGAGGTCGGGTCCCAAAATTGATCGCTGGGCTGCTCCCGCTGTGACCGCCATGCTTCGCTGCCTTTCCTCTGTGTCATATATGAGGATGCGATTCCTCATATAGTCACCCAAGATGCGCGCTATATGAACCGCACCGTGGGTGTGACCGACCCGTGTAGCAACTGCCCTTTCCCGCCCCCTGCAGTACACCCATCCGATTTTAATCCTCCCTTATTTTAGGAGCTTGGCTGCCCAGTTGCTGGTCATCTGTATGGTGGCCATTTGCTGCCTCCTGGAGCAAGGGAAAAGGTTAATTCTCATTTTCTCCGAGTCCGGCATTTCCCACTTTAGTGCCGCTGCGACTTCTGACTCCGTGGTGTATCCATCTAGATCACGGATCTCTATCGGCACCCTAGGCTGTAGACTTAGGATCCCTGCCTGATCCCCTAAGGCATCTCTCAACGCGCCACAAAAGCCATCTCTAACCTTGCTGTTCGGCCCCAGTTCCAGGAGGACGTCCCCTGTTTTGGTCTGCCGGATTGCTTGAATCTCTGTCCCGGATTCCTCAGGTCTGACGTTACTGCGGATCTCACCTAAAACCTCTGCATAAGATTTTCCCTCCGCTGGTCTTATGATCAGCGCTTCAGGCCGGAACCTACGACGTTTACCAATCCTCCTTCCATTCTGCGTTTTTGTGGTACAGATTTCTTCGGGCTCAGCCGTGGGCTTTGTACTTTCCGGTTTCCTATTATCCACCTTCTTAGCCTCTAGCTTTCCCCGTCTCCTCTCCCTTCTGGGCAACTGTCTTTCCCAGGCAGCTTCTCCTGCGCTGAGTGATGTCTCGTCCCTAACCTTCTTCTCTTGCTGATTCTGCACCTCTGCAGGGCTCGCTGCCGGTCTCTTCTGACTCCCTGATGTATTGGGGGTTCTAGTATATTGCTGCAGCTCTATGCTTTTAGATAACATTGCTTCGGATCTCCTCTGCGTTGATATACCGTACGCAATAACGCTAAAAACTTCCCCTAATTCCATGAGACCTACCTTAATAACGTTAGAGATATTTTTTGCCTAAAAGTTGCGGCCTTCATCTTGTTGATGATATTCTTTCACTTCTGCAGTAACTCTTCCTGCTCTGTTCTATTTACCGGAGTGCATGGTCGCTCTGTAAAGAGATTTCTTCTAATCATTAGAACCTCCGCCCTCTGGCTCCCATTCTCATTACCCTCTTCGTTACCTTTGACACTGCCTGGTGGCGTGTCGTTCCCGCTCATCATGTCAACTGAGGTTCCCCCCGTTTTATCAAATGGAGGGGTCCTCTGTATTCTTGCGTTTTTTTTAAAAAGGTTTTTAAAGTTTTCCTCAACACTGGTAAGATCTACCATTTCTACCGTTTCTCCATGCATTTCCACAGAGCCACTTGGCTGTTGTGACGCTATTAGAAAAGCATCATTCTCCTTTCCGTTAATTAATTTATTGATTGTATTCATTTCTGTTCCCACGAGTACCACGAGAAAAAACGGTCACCTATGACAGAGCTCTGCATTATCATAGGAAGGCTAGGATTTAAACCGATAGTCGCCAAAACCGGAGTTCACATACTAGCGACTAGGCATTTTCTTAGCCATGCAGCTATCTGCGTATGTAGTGCCACCTTAGCTTGGGTGTGCTAGCTTTTGGTCCACCCCGGGTATTTGATTTCCCCGGTACCTGCCATATCTGGCAGGCTGTCCCCTATCCGCCACCTGGGGAGGCGCCCGATGGGGGAGCTAGCCAACCCCACACGGGATGATTAGAGTACATAGTAACATATTAATTTAATCGATGTTGTAGGATTATATTTGATTAGTGATACGTATACTCTGTTATACAAATTTACATATATGTGATTGAAACCTTTTTGTCGTCATTATTTTTAACACCACTCTCTTTGTATGCCTTAATATTCATAAATGTATACCATATGATTTGAAAGTTGATATTAATATTGAATATCTAAAGGGTATGTAATAAAATAATCAGAAATTAATTAAAATTCATGTCGAAAACCAACTCATTTTCATCGGAAGATCCACAATAAAGTCTTTCAATATTTTCTAAACATTATACTATACGAGTATTGTGCTTTTGCTCATTTATTATAAAAATTCACCAGCAAGAAGCAAACCAAACTTTCTATTTTCTAACCCAAAATTATTTAGTATTTTTTCTCGGTTTTTCAATTTATCTACAAAATATCCTACAACCATATTGTTCGATATAAATATCTAGACGAGGATGGTGATGAAAAACTACATACATATTTTGGGATTGTGCGTGGTATACACTTCTGATACGATGTTATGTTTGAATGAACATACGAAATGAGAAACTTTATCTGTCACGCATTGCAAATAAAATTGAAAACGCAAAGTATTAAGTTAAATTGAAATGACCTAGAATGTACAATATATACCAAAACGTAAATGGAGCAGGTAACGTGGCATAAACAACAAACATGAAACAACTAAAATTCAATGATGGACAGTGGTTTATCACAACATAAATTTTGTTCGGGATTATTTCCAAACAAATAACCAATATTTGAACATACCCATATATGCGACAATTCAATTTTCGTTTTCAATATACTCGTACACAAACTAAATAGCTCCTTCTAATCTTGGACAACCATTACAATACCATACTATCTTCATATAATCTCTTATTAAATCTCATCTAATTTATGTTAGAATAAATCGAGAGAGTGGATCCAATCAAAATTGATTGGTTATTTCCTATTAGTGAAAATTCCGGATTTTGTCTACGTTATTTTTGGTTCTCATCGTATTACGATTAAAAGTGGATTTGGTTAGCATCAATTCAAAATTAGACACAACTCCTTTGGTTTTGACTTTATACATCGTTTTCCTTATTCTTTATATCGTAAAGAGGTAGATCTGTAGTTGAGCGCAAATATATCCAAATTTATCAAAAAAAAAAAAAGTATAGAAAATGTTCAAGTAAATCTTCTTAAAAATTTAACCTTTTCCTTCGTTTTTCCAACAAAATATTTGAATGTATGAATTTTGACTTATTTTTATTGTGAATTTACGTTAAGTATAACAGAAATACAAACCTCAAGTCAAATAAAAAATGAAATATGTAAATTTTATTTCGTGTTTATTAAGGATTGTAACGAATGAACATATGGTAAATATACACATTTAAAAAAGGGTTGTGAATATTACGTTTACTGTCATATTAACAGCAAGAGTTGTTTTGGTTACGCAGCCGATTATCATGCAAACGTATGAACGATTATCAATCAAATGAAAAGCATCACTGTACAACATTTTAAAGTTTTTCAAAAAATATTTAGTCAAAAATTCAATCCCTTATTCGAGATTATTCAGGAATCGAGTTAAGAACCGAATATTTGGTAAGTATCTACCAACGCGTTAAAGGTTAAAATTAAAATTTAAAACGTTAAAATGTGTTTTCGGTAAACAACATGATACACAAGTAGTTGTCATATAAAAGAAGTGATAAATCTGGAATATAATTCACTAACTATTGAACCGAAAGAACATCAAAATCATCGAATGCCTGGAACAATAATCAGTTTCTAAACATATATCAGTGTCATGATTCCGAACACCTGTTACCATTCGATATATATTGGTGGGGCACTAACCAATAAATTCATTATTCCACGTGGGCCTATGGCTCACAAATTGTAATTGTACTGAGTTTCCCACGAAGCAACAGTGGACTGTATTTATTTATATTCCTCTCCGGTCTGCCACAAAACAGAATAAAATTTATGAACTCCTCTTATCTTATTTAGATGGTACACAGGAATCGAGTGATCCTCAAGTGATATTTCATTACTTTGACTGCTGCTTTCCAAATACCCCCCTTTTTCGTCTTCGTCATCTCCTCGTATAACTCAAAAAAAAAAAAAGCTGGCATAATCGACTCCAACCTCTAGAAATGCACGAACATATTCTAATCGTGCTGACAGATCACCTATAAGTTGTTCTTGATAGATAACCTTATCTCTGGCGCAAATAACACATTTGTGAACAACGTGTTTAGCTAATCGATTAACTCAATTCGTTTTTTTTCGTATGAAAAATTAGGCAGGTTAAACCGATGGATAATGTTCAATATGAAGATAATGGAAAATTAATTTTGCGATGACACAATTAATAATACATTTTTTATTAGACCTCCTACTCAAATAATGCCAGCATATAATTTTTTAATTCATTCCTTTCAGCTCTAACTCAAGGAATTCGTGTTGGAAGCCTTTCATGATCCAAGTTTTCGCATCGTCTGATTCTTTTGCTTTAGTGGTTCCAACTCGTTCCAATGTTAATGGGACTCTCGGTTTGTGTGCTAATCTTTTAAAGCATGTAAGGGACTTGTGATGAAATTTTTGATGAATGAAGGTTGCACTTTATTGATCAGACCAATTGTAATAATTTTCAGCCAACCACAAATCCAATGAAGTGCTAGTTGCAAGATTATCACATCGTCGAGGAGTTGATGAAAGCCAATCAAGAACGATCATAAAGTCAGTTCATGCCACTATTTTTTCCATTTCTAAATCCAGAGCGTCTCGAACCATCTTGAGAGCTCAGTCCGGAGTACAGCAGAATATATTTTCAATCATTGGATTGATTCTTGTTGTAACGAGGCAACTTTGCTCTTCACCAAAGTTGTGACATATTCTCCACTTTCTTTACATATAATTATGGGTTGTGTCCTTAGGCGAACATAGAAAAAATATTTTATTTTCAATTTTTATTTAGTTACTTTAATTTTTATTGTTACACGTTTGGATTTAAAATTACAAATAACTATAATTATCTGTTTTTACTTAATTCTAAATAATGAATCTTATCTATTAAAGTTGGAATTGGTTTATTCAGCTATTTTGCCGGTTCATGTTTCGCACATGTCTACATCATGTATTGCTTGTCTCTTATGTTGCATTTCTAAAGTGTGGGAAATGCAACTAAATGTTTTTGATGTTTTTGGGAATATAACTCCTCCCGGGGGTGAAGAAAGGGCGTCCTCGTCCTTAGTTTTAATGCCCAATTTTGCCAGTATATCCGAATAATGCGAGTGGCTATTTTCGTTTGTTGTAGTTGAATATGGTTCTGTTACATCTTTGATTTTCACTTTTGTGACTCGTTGACATGTGTTGATGCAGATGTAGGTGAATAATATTATTATACCGATTGATGATAGGGATATTCCTCCTGATAAGGACCATATCCAATATTGATGGTCTGTTTGTTTCGTGTATATTTTCGCTATTTGTTTGCAATTTTGCAGGTTTTGTTGTTCAATTAGATCGATGTTGACAGTTTTAACCAGTTGTCGAGTTTCTTGAAGGTTATGTAGTGCTCCTTGTATATCCTGTGCTTCGCTTTTATTTCGAATGATTGGAATTTCATATCTTTCAAGATTATTGTGCAATTCCAGAATGTTATTAGGAAATTGCTTGTTAACGTGCGATTGTTTGGTTCACAATCCGATGACAATATCTCATCTTTTGCATTGTCTATTAGGAGTTTATCTTCTGTGATGAAATGTATAGTTGTTTCATTTTTCGTCGTCACGTTGCATAGACTTTTTGTTCCCATCACTAGAGGTTTTGTGATGGAATGCACTCATTTACATAATTTTCCCATACATAAATCTATTTTATTTGTAACCGGTTCATTACTGATAAAATAAAAAGTAATAAAGTTGAAAAAGATAAAGCAGTAGTCAGTATGAATCCGAATTTTGAACATTAAACAATAAATAAATAAAATAATAATAATCAATAATATTTATAATTAATCCAATAATAAAATTAATAAACTTATAATAAAATTTATAAACTAAATCTATTTAATTTAATATATCCGTATATCCTCCGATCACCAAAAATAGTGGCGACTACCGCTCGGCCTCACAACAAGTGGTGACAACGGTGCGGGATAACATTTGTAAAAAAAAAAATTAAAAAATGTGCTCATGTGAAAAATGACCTTAAGACTATAAAATTGTGAAATTCTGATATAAATTGTTAATCTGTTATAAATTGTGATTATTATATTTACATTATAATAAAATCCACTGTGAATTCACACAAATTATTCATAAAAATGTTAAAAATATAAAGTTCATAAATCCTGTTAAAACGGTACTAGTGTACTACCGTAATAATTATATATATCAATTATTATTGACCATGTGCAATCGGCCAAACATCTAAGAAATTGTGCCAAATAATCAACATAATTATACTAGTAAATGCTGGTATTTTCCAATTGTAAATAACGGAATCATTTATGCATTCATCATATTACAATTGGGGTACGTGATTCAACAATCCACATACATATATTATGGAAGAAACGAGTCAATTCCAGCAATCATAATATAAATCATCTATTACATTGAACGGTTCATCACTTCAACGGGTAAGTCAAAATTTTATTTTATTTTTCTTGAGTGGTAAACTAAACACATAATAATATAATATGTAATTCTCAATGAGTGGTGATGAACAAAACGATTTTAATGTTTACAATCTCCGTGAATTATTTGGTAAATCTCGAAAAATTGAACATTTCAATTTATTATATAATAACCGTAAGCAATTAATCCATAAAATGGCTCTAAATTACGAAACCGCATTGAAAATAATTCCGGAATTTAACGGTGATTCTAGAAATTTGCATAAGTTTGTATTCGCTTGCGATTCAATGTATGACATGTTGAAGGACACTGAATATAATAAATTCCTAAACCTGGTTAAAACAAAATTAAGTGGTACAGCTTACGATATCGTGAAACATAATACGTTTGTGACATGGGATGATTTAAAAACCGAATTAAATCTCCAATTTGATTTTACGCGAACTGTTCCTGAACTACAAGCGGAATTATATAAAATACGTCAATCAAGAAATGAAAGTGTCAGAGAATATGCAATGCGTGTACATAAACTACTGTCTGAATTGAATGAAGCTAGTTCAAATTCCGTTGGTCATAATAATTCAGCAGTAATATACAAAATTAAATGAAAATACTGCCTTAAAAACATTTCAAGATGGTCTACGTGATCCAATAAGGCCTGTCGTAAAAGCATGCCGCTTTAATAAATTGAGGGAAGCCATTGCACAAGCCTGTGAAGAAGAGCTTTCTGCTCAAGGAACGTCAACTTCTCAATTCCAGCAAACAAATTCAAAACCTTATAACGTAAACAATAAGCCAATCAAATGTTTTAAGTGCAATAAATTAGGACATACATCTACAAAATGTTTTTTTAATCCCAGTGGCAGTTCAAATAATAATAATCGCAATTATCCAAACCAGACTACCAAAACCGTGTGTGCTTATTGTCGTATGTCTGGACACATCCTTCAAAATTGTTTTCGTAAGCAACAAGCCGATTCCAGATGGTTAAACCGAAATCAACAACAAGTTCAAAGTTTATCAATTACAAGTGATAATCAATCCAGCCAGCCGGAAAACTCTTCGGGCCTCGGGCAGAACCATCACGACCACACTGTTCGAACCAAAGATTTAAAGAATTAAATTCATTTACATGGAAACCACAAAATATTCCTACATCCAACCCTATAGCACACAAGTCTAGAATTCCTTTCGAATTTCCAAAACCTATTGATCAAAATAATAATAGTACAAATGTCCGCGTAGTTCAGCAAGAGTTTATTTCAAAGATTGTTCATTTTAGTAATTATGTCGTATTCAATGTTGATATATCTGACTCAAATCCATTATCATTCCTCATCGATACAGGAGCCGATATAAGCATAATTAAAATTGGCTGTGTTAGTGATACAACGCCATGTAGCGTCCTCGATAAATGTAATATGAAGGGAATTTCGGACATCCAAATGGAAACGTTAGGAACATTGACAGCAAATATAATATTGAGTGATCAAACTAAAATACCACAAAAATTTCATGCAGTTAAATCAAATTTTCATTCAATGCCATGGAATACTAGGTAAGGATTTTCTGACCTCATATCGTTGCAAAATTGATTTCTCCACTCATACATTAGAGATTCCTATCGACAATAAAGTATTCTCGTTCACACTAACTTTGGATTTACCAACAACAATCGTGCCTGCACGTTCTGAAAAACCCATTGTAGTTCATTTGCAACAAAGTGATGGTGATTAGATATGCAAATCAAGTGAATTATTACCGTGCCTATACATTGCTAACTCAATAATCAAGTGTAAAAATGGTGTATCTATTGTCAAAGTTGTAAACGTAAGTGATGAAGCAATTGAATTTTCAAATATAACAATTGATGTTGCACATGTCGATCAATTCCATATTTATCAGCTCAACAGCTGGTCCAATCCCATTCATAATCGTCTGCAAAATCTAGAGGACCAAATACAAGTCGATAATCTGAATAATGAAGAACGTGATTCAGTAATCAAATTATGTCGTGAATATCATGACATTTTCTATTTGGAAGGTGACGAACTTAGTGTAACCGATTTAGTGCAACATGAAATTAAACTGGAACCAAATACAAAACCTATATTCAGGCGCGGTCGGTCATATTGGGCAACGTGGGCAGTGCCCACTCTTAAATTTGACCCAAATTTTTTCTTTTTATAAAAACAAATATCCATCGACATACAAATGTTAGCCTAAGTTGCACTGTAAATTTTCCACATTCATAATTTGTGTATAAGATTCAAATATGAAATACAACAACAAATCAAATATACAAATTAGTGCATAAACTAGTTACTAGAGTGAAGCTACACACAAAATTGTTTTTGAATCTAGCTATTCACTGCTAGAATAATAATAAAAAACAAAATATAAAAGTTGAAAGCAAATAATCTATATCTCTATTTCGCTACGTCTACAATAATATTCTATAATCTAAATTAACACATATTCAGCCGTGTAACTGTATATTACATCGTTTCATTCTCTTCTTCGTTCATAATTTCTCATTGGGCAAATCGTGTAGTGCCGCATGATGGTGTAAATCTACATAACATAAAGCTGCGCGCGCATTTTCGCTTTCTACCTCGCTCAAATTTTCTTTCCTTTTATAAGCTAAATGTTCACACACATACAAGCGTTGTGGGCAATTCACGAAAATCACTCGCAAGGAAAAAAAAATTGTTTTCATCGATTGAGTTTTGTTCTTGTTTTTGCTTTTGGTTTTGACTACTGGATTTCCTCCGCTTACGCGATGCTATCTACTAGTTAAATTAGAGTAGTTTTTGATTTGTATATGTATATGAATTTTTAGGAAATTCGTCTAGGACGACCTATATATATGTATATGTTTTTAAAAACTAACGGTAAAATAAAATTTACGGTATCAAAATTAGACATGGAACATGGAAGTGTAGTACGAATCATTTTTTTTCATTATGAAGTATTGTGAATTACAGTCAGGTTACCTTTTTCATATTTTTAAACCAATTTGTGTGTTATAAAAAAATTAAATAATTAATTAAAAAGTTTCGGGCGTTATTGTTTTTTGTTACAATTTCATTTTTAAAAAGTTCGTGTATAAGCTTTATGTTACAATGTCTGTCGAAAATTTGAATTCTGTTGATTTTATTATTGAAAATTTGACAAAATTAACTTTTGAAGAAAAACTAAAAATAAAAAATATGGGCCCAGATCATCCGAATGTGGTAATTATCAATAATAACTCCAAAGCGTCAAACAGAAAATTCAACAAAGAGTGGTTTTCGAAAAAAAAATGGTTAACTGCCAGTTTAAAACTTAAAAGTTTGTATTGCTTTCCATGTGTACTATTTGGAGGTGATAGTGTGTGGACGCGGCAAGGATATACCGATATGAAGCATTTATCTACGGCTTTATCGCGCCATGAGTTGTCGGCGGGTTTTGATTTTCAAGATCTTAGTTCTAATAGAGATTTTCCTTTCCGGACAGAAGTTCCTCTGAGTTTAAAAAAACTGTTATTTTTATTGAAATTATAATAATTTATTCTTTAAATTTATGTTTTGCAATAAACGGTTATAACCCTAACTAATATATTTTATTTTTCGATTTTAACCACCAGTTTTAAAATTTTGCCCACCCTGAATTAAGACCCACGGACCGCTACTGCCAAACAGGAAATCGAAAACCAAGTAGAAGAAATGTTGCAGGGAAACATCATAGAACCAAGTCAATCTCTGTGGAGTTTTCCTCTTTTGGTAGTGCCAAAAAAATCAACTAACAACAACAACAAAAAATATCGTATAGTAGTTGATTTTCGTAAGTTAAATCAAACGACAATTAGTGATGTATTTCCATTACCGAATATTAATGAGATTCTTGACAAGTTAGGCAGCAGCAAATACTTTTCAACGTTAGACTTAGCGAATGGCTACCATCAAGTTTCAATGACCAACGATGATAGAGAGAAAACAGCCTTTAGCACTAATTTTGGACACTACCAGTATATAAGAATGCCGTTTGGATTGAAGAACGCTCCATCAACGTTTCAAAGGCTCATGAATACAGTGCTATCCGGGTTACAAGGTATACATTGTTTAGTATACTTGGACGATGTCGTAATTTATGCCGCTACATTACAAGAACACAATCAGAAACTAAAAGACGTATATTCAAGATTTCGAATTGCACATTTGAAGTTAAATCCTCAGAAATGTTATTTCCTTCAAAAGGAAATTGCCTATCTTGGACATGTCATTGGTCAAGACGGTATACATCCAGATCCTAAAAAAGTCGAATCAATAGTACAATATCCAGTTCCAGAAGAACAGAAATCACTGAAATCATTTTTAGGTTTAGTGGGCTACTACCGGAAGTTTATTGCCAACTTTGCTGAACTTTCAAAGGCTCTCACTAAATTAATGAAAAAGAATGCGAAATTCACGTGGGACGTGTTGGCAGATGAAGCATTTCATAAACTGAAATACTCGATCATCAATCCACCAGTGTTACAGTACCCAAATTTCGCTGAAGATTTTATACTTACAACCGATGCAAGCCAGGAAGCCATTGGCGCAGTATTGTCACAACAACGCGGGAACGTCGATTTACCAATCGCATATGCGAGCCGTGTATTAAACAATGCTGAGAAAAATTATTCAACATATGATAAGGAACTACTAGCCGTAGTATGGGCAGTTCAACACTTCAGGCCATATTTGTATGGACGCAAATTCAAGCTGTATACAGACCAGGATGATGAATGTTAAAGATCCATTGTCACGTGTAATACGATCGAAAATCAAGCTTAGTAAATATGATTTTGAAGTTTACCATAAGCCAGGAAAGTTAAATCAGAACGCAGATGCTCTCAGCAGAATAAAAATTCCATCAACTACCCTAATGACATCAAATTTAGAAGTTATCACAAGGTCTAAGGCAACGCTTCAATAACAGAAGTCCGAAGACATTACTGAAACTTTAAATCCAAATATACAACAACAACACGATCAATTAGAACCTAATCCAAATATTTCCACAGCAACTAATAATAATATTTCCGATTCCGGACAATCCTTTCTTCCAGTTCAAAATAACATTAAAATTTTAAGTGATGAAGATCAAATTAATCGTGTAATTGAAGAATACCATAATACACCACAAGGTGGCCATCAAGGAATACTAAGGACATATAAACGTATAAAAAATTATTATTATTTTCCACGAATGTTTTCAAGAATAGAACGGTTCATAAAGGATTGTAATCGTTGCCAAATGAATAAACACGGTCCATTGAATAAAATGCCATTGCGAATTACCACCACATCATCAACTGCATTCGAAAAATTGTTTCTTGACATAGTTGGCCCACTCGTGCCAAGTTCCACCGGTAATAAATACATACTCACTCTGCAGGATGATTTGACAAAATTTTTATTTGCAATACCCATTCAAAATCAGGAATCAACCACAGTAGCAAAAGCATTTGCTGAACAATTTATATGTACATTCGGAGCACCATATTCAATATTATCCGATCAAGGTTCCAATTTTATGTCCGATGTTTTTACCAACTTATGCAAATTGTTTCAAATTAAGAAATTCAACTCAACGGCTTACCATCCTCAAACAAATGGTACCCTTGAACGCACACATAAATCTATTGGAGAATATTTACGTAATTTTACTTAACATTATCCAAATAGTTGGGATGAGTGGTTACCCTACGCAACATTCTCTTATAATGTAACACCACATACAACTACAGGTTTTATGCCATACGAGTTATTGTTGGCTAGAAACCCAAATATTCCGTTTTCATTAATGTATGACATGAATCCGATTTACAATTATGAAGATTATGTCACAGATTTAAGATTCAAAATGCAAAGTTCGTTTCAAATAGCGAGAAATAATCTCATAAAGTACAAGAATCAATCAAAAGAGTATTATGATCGTCATTCACGTATCGTGTCGTTCAAAGTGGGAGATCAGGTTTTGTTAAAAAATGAAAAAAGATTAAATAAAACTTCACCTTTATGGACACCGTAGATAAAATTGTATCACCAGAAAATACAACCATCATAATCAAGCGTCGTAAGAGATGCGTTCATAATAATCGTCTAAACAAT
This sequence comes from Tipula vernalis, assembly GCA_958295665.1. Taxonomy (NCBI): domain Eukaryota; kingdom Metazoa; phylum Arthropoda; class Insecta; order Diptera; family Tipulidae; genus Tipula; species Tipula vernalis. Next base: position 170,752,584 of record OY282558.1, on the reverse strand, counting down.
TTAATAATGACAACTAAGAAAAAAATCCACTTAAGAAAGTAAAATAAATTTTTGAACTTATTTTTGAAATTTTTGATTTGAAATTACCTAAAAAAAAAAAAAAAAAATAAAATAAAAATTGAAATATTATGTAATTTTCTAAAATTTGATATTCATAGTTCTACTTGTAATTTTTAAATACTTTGTACTATTATTATTAATTACTTAATTAATTAATTATTTATAAATAGTATAAAAATATTTTAAATTGAGAAAATCGTAAATTAATTTAAAAATTATGTACATATACATATTTAATATTTATGTAAACATATGAGAAAATTATGTTACTTAAAATCCTCTCAAAAGCTTATTCTTATAATAACTTTTGTTTTATTGAGGGAGGTGTGATGGAATGCACTCATTTACATAATTTTCCCATCTTTTTATTATAATTAGTATTGGAAATACATAAAATACATAAATCTATTTTATTTGTAACCGGTTCATTACTGATAATAATAAAAAGTAATAAAGTTGAAAAAGATAAAGCAGTAGTCAGTATGAATCCGAATTTTGAACATTAAACAATAAATAAATAAAATAATAATAATCAATAATATTTATAATTAATCCAATAATAAAATTAATAAATTTATAATAAAATTTATAAACTAAATCTATTTAATTTAATATATCCGTATATCCTCCGATCACCAAAAATAGTGGCGACTACCGCTCGGCCTCACATCAGTTTGATGCAGTCGCCCTTGAATCCCTTGATTTCTGTGTGTTTCTGGATGAAGTTCCTATGATTTGTTGTTGTAAATAAATCCCGATTTGTTTTTATCAGGTGTTGAGGGTATTCTTTAATTACTGTGTCGTTGATTGTTAGTGGTATGACCAATTTTTTTTTTTTTTTTTTTTTTTGACCCTGCCCAAAAGCGGCTAGCACTACGACCTAAAAGATCTTTTGTGCTGTTGGGTACTGTTACTCCAGGAGCTTCTCCACCTCTCTAATAAAGGCGAGAATGCTGTTTATAGAGGCCAATTTACATTTCTCCGGGGTCAGATACCTCTCTTCAAAATGAATCCACCTCCGTGTGCACAGAGCAACACACTCACATAGTATGTGTTCTGCGGTTTCTGTCTCTTCCAAACAGAGTCGGCACTCCGTCCCTGTGGACAGGTTCATTTTGTTCAAATGATATCTCAGGTTACAGTGACCTGAGAGAAAACTCACAAGTTTCCTAATATTTTCTTTGCTGAAATTGATCGCCAAATTTTTGTGGTGAAATGGTCTGATCAAAGATTTGGCTTGTCTAAGGCCGGGAATACAGTTCCAATAAGTCAAGCACTTTATTTTTTCCCATTTACTGATTGTGTAGGTTGCAGAAGCCCACGGGATACCACAAAAAGGCTCAGGGCCAATGAATGTAGTCGACGAGCCTGCCCGTGCAAGTTCGTCGGCTATCTCATTTCCAGTGATGCCCATGTGACCAGGCACCTACCACAACCTTACTTTGTTTTGACAAGAGAGAGATTGTAGCAGTTTATAACAACTTTGAACCGACTTGGAATCCAGGCAGTTAGAAGCCAATGCTTTCAGTGCTGCTTGGCTGTCAGACAAAATGTGGATGAGCGAAAATGTAGAGGCGCAGATTTCGATGGCGTGAATTTCGGCTAGAAAAACACTGGGGTAAGTACCCAGTGATTTCGATATTTTGTGATTGGGTCCAAAGACACCAATGCCGACTTCACTATCCATTTTTGATCCATCAGTGTACCAGACTAGGCTGTTTGGTTCCATCTGAGGTAACCCAGTATCCCAGTCTGTTCTATCGGGGATTGTTACCACGAAATTCCTGCCAAAGCAGAGTTCTTTCGGCATAACGTCCGGGACACTAAAGAACATATTCAGGTCTGGAAGTTCATTCAAAATGTCCAGGTGACCCATATGGTCATCATGACTGTATTGATTCACTAGCTTCAATCTAGCTGCACAGGAAGCAGCTGATTTTTTGACGTGGATATGAAGTGGAGTGAGCCCGATGAGAGCTTCCATTGCCGCCGTAGGGCAGGTGCGCATAGCACCTGTAATTCCGAGACATGCTAATCTCTGTAATGAGGTCAGCTTGTTCATAATAACTTTTTGCTGTACCTTAGGCCACCAAACTATTGCCCCATATGTTACAATTGGCCTCACTATCATGATGTACATCCAGTAAATCATTTTTTAGTTCAGGCCCCAGGTCCTGCCGAACATACGCCGGCAGGCCCACATGGCCCTGGCCGCGCGTTCGGTAGTTGAAGTAATATGAGAGTTCCAAGTTAGTTTCTTATCTAGGACAACACCCAGATATTTGACTTCATTGGAGTATCCGATATTTATATCATTTAGACTAATTGAACCAAGGTTCAAATTACGTCTTTTGGTGAAGGGCACCAGGACTGTTTTGCTAGGGTTAATCGAAAGGCCCTCCCCAGTGCACCAATTCGAAATAACAAGCAAAGCCTGTTCCATGCTGGCGGACATCGTACGTTCATGCCCTCCAGAGACTATGATAACCAAATCGTCCGCATAACCAATGGCATCGTACCCAAGTAGATGTAAATTATCAAGCAACTCGTCGATCACGAGTGACCACAGCAAAGGGGACAGGACACCGGCCTGCGGACACCCTCTTGCTGCCGTAATCGTGACTGACTCATTACCTAATTTAGATGTAATCTTCCTACTAACCAACATGGAACTAATCCAGTGGTTAGTCGGACAGTCAATACCTCTACGCTTGACTGCCCTAGCAATTGAGTCATAACCAGTATTGTCAAAAGCTCCCTCAATATCCAGAAATGCACACAGAACAATTTCTTTCAAGCGATAGGCTGCTTCAATCTTGGTGACAAGTAGATGCAGCGCACCCTCTGTGGATTTGCCTTTCCTATAGGCGAATTGATTTGGATTTAGAGGTCTGGTTGCAGTTAACCAGTCTCTGATATAAAGATCTATAAGTCGTTTCATGGTTTTGAGAATAAACGATGTAAGACTGATAGGTCGAAAGGACCTAGGAAGTTCACATGGCCGATTGCCAGGCTTTGGGATAAAAACCACGTTTACTTGACTCCAAGCCTGTGGTATGTGACCCCAATTGAAGCTAGTTCTAAACAAGGCTACCAGAGCAGGGGTAATCAAGTCCAGGCCCCTTTGGAGGAGGGCTGGGAAGATTCCATCCCCTCCTGGAGCCTTGAAAGGCTGAAAAGAGTTAATGGCCCATTTGACTTTATCTGGAGTAAAAAGCTTACCGGATAAACTATTAACCCAACCCATATTTACACCCATGTGTGTACCAGATATGGAGTTAGTGATTGTATTTGTGTTGCAAACAGTGCAGCCCGGAAAGTGCACTTGAAGCAGGGTTTCGAGTGACTCTTTGCGACCTGATGTATAACTACCATCGGATTTCAGAAGAAGCCCAATCCCGTTGGACTGATCTTTAGCTAGAACTTTATGGAGTCGAGCAGCTGTAGGTATATCCTCGATATTTCCACAGTTTTTCCTCCACGTGAGGCGTTTGGAACGCCTTAGTTCTGTGTTGTAACTGTTTAGGGCTTGCCTATATTCATTCCACTCATTGGAATGCTTTGCCCTATTAAATAATTTCCTAACCTTCTTACGAAGTTTAGCCAGCTGTTCGTTCCACCATGGAACTTTGCGATTAACCACAACGTTACGCACCACACAGCTGCTTTCGTAGGAAGATAGGAGCACGTCATTAAGCAGACCAGCTGCGGTTTCTAGGTCACTAATTGAACTCAAAGATGTTGGCAGCATGTCTGCTTTGATAAATAAAATATCCCTATATGTTTTCCAATTTGTAAAACAAGGGATACGACGCTCTGTTGCCTGTATGCTCACTCCCGGTATTTCGAACCTGATGTGCATGTGGTCCGACAGAGAAGCTTCGCTTGAAACATGCCAGTTTGCAACAGAGTTGGAAATAAACTGACTTGACAAAGTGAGGTCCAACACCTCTCGCCGAGTCGAGTTTATGAAAGTGGGGTTCGAACCTTTATTTAAAATGTCTATGTGACTACTCATAAGATAATTTAAAAGGGACTCACCTCTGCCATTTGTATCACTGCTGCCCCAAATGATATGGTGTGCATTAGCATCGCAGCCTATGATGAAATGCTTGTTTTTTAGGTTGCAGTAATCCACCAGATCCTGTACAACTACAGGTGGAGCACTAACCGACTCACCAGGGAAGTACGCAGAGGCACATATTGTCTCCTGCATTCCCCTGCTAGTCGGAACCTCCAGGATTACTGCAACCAAATCCTTAGTGGTGAACTCTGGAATTGGAAGAACGTTAATATTAGATGAAACAAATATTGCTGCTCGGGGAACTTCCTCCCTTCGATCGTAAATCAACTTACATGACTTGAGGTGGAGGCCTCTGATTTTTCCTCCATTAACCCAAGGTTCCTGGATAAGGCCAAGGGTTAAGTGTTGTTTCGCGAACCTGTTGCAAAAGGTATCCGAAGCTCCTTTTGCGTGATGCAGATTCGCTTGTAGTACCCTAATAGTACCAGCCATACTGGATGATTAGGGTAAAGGAGCTCTACGCTCCTGGCTGCTTGCCAGCCGTCTGCTTTGCGGGATTTGGCCTGTTTCTGTCACTTTTCCCAGTAACACCCCGAGCGCCCATATGCTTAATTTTCGGGGTGAGTGCTGATTTACTCGATCCCACAGTAGAAGTTGCGGAGAGATCCGTTGATCGTGCTCCCGACGAAGAGGCAGCAGGAACAGAATGCTCAATAGCGCTGCTGTTCCTGGATGCCTCCTCGTCTGTGATTGTGCCTACTACTGGGGCTGGTAAAGTACCCTCCTTACTGGAGCTGACTCCAGTGGTTGGGTTGGTAGAGGGGGAATCCTTCTTGAGAAGGAGTTTTATCCTACCAAAGCGGTATGCGATGTTCCCGTTTGATTCGCGCAGTTTCTTCATGGAAGACTCGCCTATGGCCATAACCAAATGGACGAGTGCGCCAGTTGTCGTCCGTTGCAGTATCTTCCATGAGTTGGCCGCGAGACCATCGTTCTGCGCGGCCATGGTAGCGAGAATCTTCTCGCTAGTTAAGCTAAGGCTCTGTGGAAAGAACCCCCTAACGATGTTTGGCCGAGGAAAATCATCCTCTTCCACCAAAGTTATGTTCAGACCAATTTTTTCCTTTAGGCTTACAAAACTGTTCCTCATCCAACCTGTTCTCCGGAAACAGCCAAGGAATTGCGGCTTGTGGTTTGAGCCTTGCATCCCAATAATGAGGTCAATGACACACTCCTGTATGTTTGCCATTTGCTCCATACTAAGAGGATTGCCACTGAGATCACCTGGTAAGATGCCCAGCTTAACACTGCCTGCTACCTGGCTGAAAGAGGGCTTTACCGGAGAAGGCCCTTCTTTTGCTTTTTTAGCAGGTGGTTTGTTTAGTTCCGGAGCAACCTCGAAAGACCTCTCACGCTTACCACCAGACCTCTTGTCTAGGGTAGGAGCAACAGGCCCCGAGGGTGCTTTCAGAGGGGTCGCGGACTTAGCAACAGCTAGAGCCTCTTCTCTAGTTTTGCCTTCCTTGAGCCCCTTTTTAAAACGCCTTCTTTCGAAGGAGTTGAGCTTAACCCATTCCCCGGCGTTGAGGGACATGTTCCCAATATCAACACCAATGGTTGAGGTGCCCGATAACTGAGAGATTACACTTATGTTGTCATCACAGAAGGTGTCCGTAGTAGAAGAGGTGGACTGTTCCACCTTTTCCTTGGTCCGGACGTTAAGATAATCAAGAGTGGTGGCCCTTGTGGCATCTACCATTCCATCATAACTTAGGAGACCCAGCTCAACAGCTGGTGAAGTTGATGCTTTTAAAGAGGCATCACCCTCTATGTTTTTTTTAAGTTCGGTTTCCATTTGAATCCTACGAGTATCCGAGAAATGAAGGTCACCCACAGCAGAGATCGGTATACTGTGGGAAGGCTACTTTAAACCGGGGGTCGCCTGGTACCCGGAGTTCACATACTAAAGACTAAGCTCCCCCTTAGCCATGCAGCTCTCAGCGTATGTTGTCCCACCAAAGCTTGGGGCAATGGATTTACCGCCATTGCACGGTCGTGTAAGTTACTTGGCTACATTCTAGGATGCATTGCCCGGTTGTCGCCACGAGGAGGCGTAACTACACTAGGAAGAAGTCTTATGAGAATCGCATATCCTAGAAAGCTTTGACTCCTAAAACTACTCCCCCAACAACCGGTATGACCAATACTGCTACCGATGTTTCGTTTTCCAATTTTGGCACTTCTAATATGAACAGGAGTGTTTCTTCGTTTGCTGCTATTTTTGGTACTACATATTGCAATGCTTCTTCGGGTAGTGTGATCTTGACACCTTGCGTGATCATTAGATTCTTTATTATCATTAGTTCTTTTAATGACAGAATTTTGTTGCTTGGCAACCCAACCTTCGTTCTGATGATAGCATCTTGGATATCTTTTAGTATAGCGTTGATTGTGTTGATATTAATGATCGTCGTAATCATTTCCATTTCAGTGATGATTATTTTGTTAGCCATGTTGGTATTTGTCATTGCTCTGTTTACGGTACCTGTCACCATTTGTATTCTCTCGTTTATCTGTTTATTTTTTCGGAATTGTTCGTTATTATTCTCTATTAATTCGTTTGCTGTTGCTGTCAGAATTCTCAAGTCTGTCGCATTTGGACTCCAGCAAGCCATTTCCATGCTGTGCCGAATGTATCCCAACGTTTTTGTCTATTTCGTTTTAAAGGTTGTATTTGTTGCAAGTTATTATCTAATTTTTTACATTTCTCTTTTACAATATTATATAATTCTAATTTATCGGCCTTACTATCTAATTTGTTAGAAATAACTGTATTGATTGATTCTACTGTTAACTGTAAACTAGTTAGATTGATCGGGTGTATAATTTTTACATTTCCCACTAGTATTTTACATTTGTTTGGTTTTATTAATAACAAGGGTTCTTCGTTTAAGTTTCTAATTTCTAGTTATTGAGCATTGTTGTATTGAAAAATTAAAATTAATATTGCTAATATAGATATTAAATATTAAATATTCTTTGATCCCCCTATGGGCTCTTTCATGTTCCTTATTAATAATAGCACTCTGCCTATTTTTATTGGTTATGTCTTCGACCATTTTGGCGACGAAGATGAAGTGTCCAGTTTGGGAAAAATTTTCCCTAAAGCTTTCTTGTATTACTCCGTATAACCTTTCAGGGGCTAGTATTGCCGTTTGTTTACCATTGTGGAAGTTTTTTAGGTAATTTGTAATATCTGCCTTCGTGAAAATTTCTTTTGCAATTATTATTCTGTTATAGTTTGGGAATATTTCTTCTGTGATTGTGGTGTCGAGTGTAGTACAAAGCCTGAATATCAATTGGTTTTTGTAGTAATTTATTGGGCGGTCAGTGAAATGGATATAGTAGTCGTCTGAGGTGTTAGCTGAATGGATTGTGTCCAGTTCGCTAGGGTCGTTTGGTTGTTCTACTATGGTACTTGCTGATTCACGTGGAGTGATTGCAGGTACTTCGTTGTTATTTATTTCTTCTGTGGTGGGCATTCTGCTTAGCGCGTCTGCTACCACGTTTGTTTTTCCCTCTTTATACACTACGTCATAATCGTAGTTCTCTAATTCTAATCTCCATCTTAAAATTTTCGCGAAGCCTGGGTATGTCAAAATTTGGTCCGTCGCGATTATTTGCTTAAGTGTCTCGAAGAATTTGATGTAATCCTGATCTTTGAGATTTAGCGGTATGTTCTTTTTTAAGAATTTTGTCATGTTTTTGGTTATCTTTGAGTAGTCCTTGATAAACCGTCTATAATATCCAGACAGTCCGAGGAATTGTTTGATTTGTTTTGTCGTCTTTGGTAGCGGCCATTCTAAAATTTTTTGGACTTAAACTCCGTCTCCTTTTTAAAAATTCACATTTATCTAGTTGAATTTTTAGGTTAAACTGTGAAAGTCTCCTCAAGATCGTATCGAGGTTCTTTATGTGGGTGTTTAAGTTTTCTCCCACTATGATGATGTCGTCTAAATAGACATGACATATTTTACCAATTAAGCCATGTAAAACATTATTCATAGCTCTTTGGAATGTCGCTGGTGCATTTTTTAGGCCGAATGGCATTCGACAAAATTCGAAATGCCCTTTGTCGGATGAAAATGCTGTTGAATATCCATTGGTATCTGGTGGAATCCAGATTTCAGGTCAAGGGTGGTGAAATATACCGATTTTCCCAAGTTGTCCAATATCTCCTCAATTTGAGGGATAGGAAACTTGTCGTTTATTGTTTTCTCGTTAAGTTTCCTGTAGTCAATAACGACTCTTACTTTACGTACACCAGATGCGTCTTCTTTCTTCGGGACAACCCAGATGGGTGAGGAATACGGGCTACTTGATTTTTTTATTATTCCGCTGTCGAGCATTTCTTGTATTTGATTTTTGACGTCGGTTTTGAATTTGTGTGGGTATCTATAGGTTTTGGTATAGATTGGGTTTTCGTCCATCGTTTGAATTTTATGTTTAACGATTGACGTTGCTGACAGTTTTTCATCTAAGCGTAACAGAACTGCTTGATCTTTATGAATAAGGTCAATGATAGTTGTTGTCTCTAAGTCGCTCAGATGACTTGTTCTTATAAAGCTTTTGATTTCCTCCCTGCTAAGGCGGGAGTTTCCAGAGATGGGTATTGGGTTTAGTGTTTCGAAATTATTGCATTATAATTTTAATTTTGGTAATAATTTTGGTGCTTCTGGCTCATTGGTAAGGATACTAACGGCTGTTTTGTTTTGCCTAGCTCTATATAGTCCTGGTTTAATCAATATTTTGTCATCCAGTTTATTGAAATCTGAAACTAGCCAATCACCGTTTTGTTGGGTGTCAAATGTGACTGTGTGATTGTAGAAGTTATCATTTGGATAATATTTATAGAATTTAAATGCTTTGTCTTTGAACAAAATTGTATTCGTTTCGTAATTTATTTTGGCGTTTGTTTCCGCCATATATTGTGATCCCAGGATTCCATCAAAAAATTTGTGGAACTGGAGTTCATAGTATGTTTAAGGTGGTAAGTTGAAGTGATTTCGGATTATAGGGACCGTTTAGGTAAAATATTGGGCTTTATAATATTTTTATTGGCGCCCGTATCCAATAGAAGGGTTATAATTTGGTTTGTGCGTTTGTTGCGGCACTTAAGCTATGGTAGGAAGTTTAATCCCCTGTGCCTGAGTCCAGATCTGCTTGAAAATGTTCACAATTTATTTCGTTATCGGGTAGAGGATCTTCGGATTTTATATTTGAGATTTCGGTTTCGGAGTTTCCCTCCGACAGCATTTCATTGTTATTTATCATCATTCTGATGTTCGACTGTCTGGTCCTCAATGAAGGATCCACGTCCATCGGGGTTGGTGTATCTTTTGGTTTCCAATGATTCTGCTTTGAATTGGCAGCACTGTTAAACATTTTCGGTTTTTCGAATGCATTTGGAATATTAGGCTTGGTTTGTGTTACATATTGTTTCCTCGAATTATTAGATATAATTTCATTCGAGTTAAATTTGCAGAGGAAAGCGTAAGCTTCCTCTACATCTTTGGGTCTTGCTGCTTGGACATACCCGAAATATGGCTTTTTTAAGCCTGATAAGAAAGCTGCCAAGGCATCTTCATCAATGAATGTACAGATGGCTTGCCATGATTTGTTGTAGATTTCTTTTTGTTTCGCCAACGTCTTAATATTTTGTACGATTTCTTTTGTTTTATTATAGAAATTATGTATTGACGTGGTTTCAGTCTGTTTATTTGCCCAAAGTTGGGACTTCTAATATTTCTTGCTTGTCCCCTAGGGTATCAAGAAGAATCTGTTTTACTTCCGTGAAGGATTCTGGGTCACCCGCTAGACAAATTATGTCTCTCGCTTTGCCCTCTATTTTTTTTTTCACAGCTCTCCAGTATATTCTGAGTTGTTCTGGTTGGACTAACGGCTCGAACATCATTAATGTCTCCTCCGCCGTTTTAAGCCACGCTATAACTTGCTTTTTATTCCCGTCGAATGACGGTATCGACTTTATCGGGTCCGGGATTCGGAAAAGATCGACAACTGGTTGGTTGACTCTGATTTCTTTTTTGGGTGGTGGGATCTCCACCTTTTGTCCGAGATACCTCAATACCTCGTCCTGTTCATTTTGTTTTTGAACTAAGTGGTTTAATTGTGCCGTTATTGCGGCTAATTGGTCGTTTAGTTCTTCCGTCATTTCTTGGCGGGTTTCTACAAATATTGCTTCTATATTTCTGTTAGCAATAAATGTATCTATGTTTTTCTTCCCCTTTATAGAACACGTCTTGTTCGAATTACTATAACTTGCTAAATTATTTCAATTTAATGCAATTAGGGTTAGGTTTATCGTATTTTTCTCGCACCTATCTGATAGTATGCGATGGTAACGTACACCAGGTTTATTTAATCTGATTTCTTCGCAATGTGTGCCTATCTTGTAGTGCACATGATTGTATTCACAAACGAAGTTAGTATTTCCAGAGAAAAAAAAATTTTAGTGTTTTCGCGTCTATCTTGTGGTGCGCGGATTAAGCTTACTGGTAAAGTTTTTGTTTTAAATTTAAATTAGGGTTTTAGTTTTGGTCATGCCTATCTAGTAGTATATGCCATAAACATTTTTTTAAAATAGCACCAACATTTTCGAAGACAAAAAAAAATCTTACCTTACTTTTACAGTCGATGGAAGCTGGTTCGAGATCAATTGCGGTGAAGAGTGGCGGAACCTCGAGTCTGCTAACGCTATACGCTTCAGTTAGAGATGCTTCACTTATTTGTCACGAATTATTATAGATTTTTCACTAAACTTTCGTTAAAAACTGTTAGTTTTTAAAATAAGTGTCACGGATTCTCTTAAAAATAAGTTTTTATTCACTTATTATTTGCACTTTTTACTTTTACACTGCCTTCACTTTAACACTGCGGCTGCGCCAATTATGGGTTGTGTCTTTACGCGAACATAAAAAAAATATTTTATTATCAATTTTTATTTAGTTACTTTAATAATAACTTTTTATTGTTATACGTTTGGATTTAAAATTACAACTAACTATAATTATCTGTTTTTACTTAATTCTAAATAATGAATCTTATCTATTAAAGTTGGAATTGGTTTATTCAGCATGTCTACATCATGTATTGCTTGTCTCTTATGTTGCATTTCTAAAGTGTGGGAAATGCAACTAAACGTTTTTGATGTTTATGGGAATATAACTATATGCTTCTTTTGTGGAATCAGTTAAACCGTGTAGTTGGTTTGAAACATTTATCTTCGTCGATTTCCAACTTGTAATTTGAATTGGTTCCAAAAGTATAAACTCGTTCCGCAAGATGAGTCAATCATTTTGAATAATCTCAGTCTAATTTTTCAAGCCTCAATTGTTGAAACAAAATTTTGATTCGTACTGAAGTTAGAGTAATTCACCTAAAAGAATCAAAAGTACTTGCGGATTCGGAGAGTATCTGCCTTTTTGTATAGATAAGTTCGTAATAAGTTTAGCGTTACCTCAAGTTCTTTAGTTCGAATTGATTCAGGAAATCCCGGTTAATTGGACAAATGCTCATTAATATGCGAGGATTGTATAAAAGTATCTGCCTCAGTTATAAGATCATTGAGATATACATCGTTGTCTATAACTGGTTTGCTGTAAGTACTCATTACCAAAAAGAATGCCGAGGATTTATCTTAGGTTGGTGTAGTTATTGTCGTTTTGCCTCTAAATTTATGTTTTCCCTTCAAAGGATCATTTGATACTTTTGATGTTCAGGAGTTAACAATATATGTTGATACATCTTCTCTGTATCTAACAATTTAAAAATGTCCTTCATTTAATACTAGTTTGTATTATCGGAATCGAACTAGAATTGGAACTACAGCTCCAGCCAGAGGTTCCGATTACTTTAAATCTGATTCGAAAACGTACGCCAAACCTTCTATCAGCGTTGCCTTTTGTATATTTTACAAAGTGTTGACCGCAATCCTTTTCTTCTTACGATAAACGTTTGGTAGGGAATTTCAGTTCCACTGTTTCCCATAACTTGCCAAGGGAGTTAAGCATGTCTTTCTCAGTGTGTAAAGCCACAGCCACATGAGGTATGACAGACCACGATGCTATTTGGTTGATGAATATTTCACTGACTACCCCTCAAAATACTGTATTGATTGCTATCGGTTGATTGTATCAAGTGTTTTCAGGTCTAGTTCGAGACCATCTTTGTGATGCCGCTGTGACACAACTAATTCAATTCGTGGTAATGTTATATATTCGGCACAATCTAAGGGACAAGCGTCACTCGTTTGTTGACAGCAAGGACCTTGTGATTGACCTATTGTCGTTCCAGTACCAGTCAGACCTAGACCGGTAATCAGCACTTTGGCGTTTTTCCTTGTAAGCTGCAGTCTTTTTGGAAAATTTCAATAATATTTGTCTGGTTTAATTCTGATCATTGCTTCTGGTAAAATCACTGAAGAACTGATACACACAGCTTTGCTTATAGTTACACTCGTAGTTTTAAGTACATCCATATACAAAATGAAGGCTTGTGAAGATTACTTATACAATTCAAATACTGATCACTTGTTTTTATCAATTAGCTTCAGTCTTCGATATGGATTAGGTACCATACCTATCTAGTTTTGGATTAAGTTGAGAACTATCGCACTTTATTCTCACATTCTTGTTACTCTAGTCAGAAATTGAAATAAAAAATAATTTAAAGCTGTTATCCGGAACTTTCGTGATTTGCATGACTTATTTGAGAACATTTCTGTTCGTATGTATGTTTAAGAGCCAGCAAAAGTAGTGCTCCAAAATAGCTGATTTGGATGAATTAGTATCATATCTTAAAACCCTAAAAATTATTCTCGTATATGGCTCATTCCATTATTTTATGAAAAGGTTACAATGTCGATCTTACCGATTTAAATTTTTTGATTTTTGTAATTATATTTATGTTTATTGAGCCAATATTTAAATATTGAACAAATTTTTTATTGGTTGAAGGTAGATTTCCCTCCAGTAAGTTCTAGACTACCCAACTTTCACCCCAACTATGCCGATAATTAAATTTCGCGGAATACATTTTTATTTAATTCTAACATGGAAATACCGGGCTGTTTGTTTTGTTTGGAATTATTTTCCCTTCAATCTTCACTTGTTAATTTACATTCACATTCTGTTGTTTTTCCAAATCACATTAGACATGCTATTTGCATAAATACTGAAAACCACGATGAATGTGGTTTTATTTTATATAGAGAGAATTTATACAGATTTCAAACTAAAATCTACACAATATATGTATATATATTGTACAAACACAATTTTATTAAATATACATACACGATTTTAATTGTACGACTCTTTATGGTTTAGTTGTGTTCTGGGATTTTGTGCTGCCATTTATTTGGTGGTTGCGTTGCGTCGCGTATATACTCGTAAATCATTCAGCTGAATTAAAAATTGTGATTTGTATTCATTTTTTGCCAATTCATAGTTAGTCGAAATTTAATTCATTTGTGCTGTTTGTGTTTGTGAATGTGAATATTTTTTTTGTTCTGTTTTGGTATGGTTCCTTTCCGTTGATTTCCCATAACAGTCTAATTCTAACACTGAGTACATAAAAACAAAAATGTTTTCCAAATTTTAATGAAATGTTTTATATATTTTTTTTTTTTTTGATATTATATTGTACAGTTGTTTGTTTATATGTACAATATACGAATATATACATAAGCACAAGTACATATTCGGGTGGTGTATCTATTGAAGTTAATTTAATTTATTTAACATTGCAGAAACTTTGTACAATATTTGAGTTAAATAAATAATGAATGAATAAAACAAAACATAATGAAGGGATAAACAATTATGAGCTTTTCGTCTGTTTGTTATTTGTACAAATAATATCTGCTGATTGCGTGCTTTTGCTCACTATTTTTTGTCGTGTATTTTGTGCATTTGGTACAAATAAAAAAGATTTGATGGAATCCAACTGAAAACATTTTCTTCATTAGGTATTTCCATAGAACGATAATGGATCCCTCGTTTGTTTACAGCAGCTGGTTAAGGCAGTCGATCTCATTAGTGCACGACGATTTTTACGATAAACGAAAATATTGAACCAAAAGTTTGATTTAAATTTTGTGTTGCAAACGAAATTTATTTTGCTGATGCAAAAAAAGTGACCGGACTTATGGGAAAAACAGCTCGTGGTAAATTTTAAATTTAAAATTTAAAATTTAAAATTTAAAATTTAAAATTTAAAATTTAAAATTTAAAATTTAAAATTTAAAATTTAAAATTTAAAATTTAAAATTTAAAATTTAAAATTTAAAATTTAAAATTTAAAATTTAAAATTTAAAATTTAAAATTTTACATTTTACATTTTACATTTTACATTTTACATTTTACATTTTACATTTTACATTTTACATTTTACATTTTACATTTTACATTTTACATTTTACATTTTACATTTTACATTTTACATTTTACATTTTACATTTTACATTTTACATTTTACATTTTACATTTTACATTTTACATTTTACATTTTACATTTTACATTTTACATTTTACATTTTACATTTTACATTTTACATTTTACATTTTACATTTTACATTTTACATTTTACATTTTACATTTTACATTTTACATTTTACATTTTACATTTTACATTTTACATTTTACATTTTACATTTTACATTTTACATTTTACATTTTACATTTTACATTTTACATTTTACATTTTACATTTTACATTTTACATTTTACATTTTACATTTTACATTTTACATTTTACATTTTACATTTTACATTTTACATTTTACATTTTACATTTTACATTTTACATTTTACATTTTACATTTTACATTTTACATTTTACATTTTACATTTTACATTTTACATTTTACATTTTACATTTTACATTTTACATTTTACATTTTACATTTTACATTTTACATTTTACATTTTACATTTTACATTTTACATTTTACATTTTACATTTTACATTTTACATTTTACATTTTACATTTTACATTTTACATTTTACATTTTACATTTTACATTTTACATTTTACATTTTACATTTTACATTTTACATTTTACATTTTACATTTTACATTTTACATTTTACATTTTACATTTTACATTTTACATTTTACATTTTACATTTTACATTTTACATTTTACATTTTACATTTTACATTTTACATTTTACATTTTACATTTTACATTTTACATTTTACATTTTACATTTTACATTTTACATTTTACATTTTACATTTTACATTTTACATTTTACATTTTACATTTTACATTTTACATTTTACATTTTACATTTTACATTTTACATTTTACATTTTACATTTTACATTTTACATTTTACATTTTACATTTTACATTTTACATTTTACATTTTACATTTTACATTTTACATTTTACATTTTACATTTTACATTTTACATTTTACATTTTACATTTTACATTTTACATTTTACATTTTACATTTTACATTTTACATTTTACATTTTACATTTTACATTTTACATTTTACATTTTACATTTTACATTTTACATTTTACATTTTACATTTTACATTTTACATTTTACATTTTACATTTTACATTTTACATTTTACATTTTACATTTTACATTTTACATTTTACATTTTACATTTTACATTTTACATTTTACATTTTACATTTTACATTTTACATTTTACATTTTACATTTTACATTTTACATTTTACATTTTACATTTTACATTTTACATTTTACATTTTATATGATATATTTCATATTTGATATTTGATTTGTGGTTAGTGGTATTTTAAATTTTATATTATATTTGATATGTGATTTGTGGTTAGTGGTATTTTAAATTGTATATTTAATTTAGTCAGTTTTAGACTGGTTGACATGTAGACCCTTCTCTAAAGACCTGTGAAACTGTTAACTACAGATCATCAGCATATCTCTGAAGAATTTAGTCTGATTACTGCAGCTTAACCGGTACATCGTCTAGAATAGACCACGAACCTTTAAAAGCTAACGCAATATCCAGAAAATATCCACAAAAAAACCTTTTTTGTAGCAGTTTCAAAGGCTTACCAAGTTTAAAAGCTTATTGGGGCACGGTAAATAATAATCTATTAAAAATCTGAAGGTGATCCTTTTTAGAACCTTCAGAAATGTTGAGAACAGATGCTTTGGTGGAAATGTTTTAGAATCGGCTTGCGGTATAAGGTGACTTCCACTTGTACTTCAACATTATGAAACGGTACCCGAAATTGGGACCACTTTAGAATAATCTGAATAAAAACATGAAATCTATTTAAATAGTTAATCAATTTTTGTACTTATTTTTCCTTGCTTACACTTGCTCTCCACAAGCCATTAACAACCAGTTATAATATTATTAAAATTCGAACAGTCACTAGTGGAGACAATTTTTTGATAATATGATCAAAGAGAAAAGATAATATGACACCATTGACAATTTTGAAAGGAATACCTAATTATTTATGTGTTTAAGAAGTTTGTGAAAAAAGTATTTAAAAGAACAAATAATGTGATTTATTCAATTTTATAGAGTAACAAAAATTTGTTATTTTTTTTAAAAATCAGCAAGTGTCCATGCTATATAGTTTAACCCCGGTATTAGATATTATTACGTTTAGTTAATTTCATGGTAAAAGTAACCGTAAACTGATTCAAACCGCTACCTCAAAAATAAGACGGAATTGACATTAAATATTTTTTTTATTTATAGTAGATATTAAGAAGTAAAGTTTAGAACCTTAAAAACTACATACAATACTAAAAATGTACTTCTCAAGTTTCTTCTGAAAGACAAACAAGCATTTTTTATGTACGCATAAAAGCAAATAGAAAATTATTCGCGCAGACATTAAACTTTTTCACTTCCTCTTTATTATATAAAAGTTTAATACAACACAAAGAAAAACAAAAGTGTTGTTTTCATTCTCTAAATTTATAGCTTTTTACGTCTGACTAGTTAGCTTAATTGAAAGAAAATCGAATTTTAGTTTGGACTAAATAACAAACTTAATTATATTATTTATACAAAATTGTATTTTAATTAAAGGGATTTGATGATCCAAATAAAATAAAGACGGCGACAGGCGCAGGAAGTTTATATATATGTATATATATATATATATATATATATATATATATATATATATATATATATATATATATATATATATATATGTATATATATATATATATATATATATATATATATATATATATATATATATATATATATATATATATATATATATATATATATATATTTATATGTTTATATATATATATATATATATATATATATATATATATATATATATATATATATATATATATATATATATATATATAAATATATATATATATATATTGTAAATATACCGATACGTCAGTTAGAACACATGGACTTTAAAATAAACATTTTTAATCGCTATAAAAACGTTCTTCATGATATTTAAAAAATCTGAAATAATTCTTGTAAAGTATATCCTTTCACCCTGTACATGTTTCATTCATATAAGTCATTGGTTTATAGTTACTAAAAAACTAAATACATTCCTAAATTTCAGACCTACAGTCCTCTGCTGCTCTATTGATATTTTGAGGTTAGCACTATTTTTAGTCGTTTGAAATGTAAATCGTTAGGAAAATTTCCTTTAACTGTAAATATTGAATTATATTTAACCAGAAATATAATTATTTGTTATATAAAACAACACAATTTTTTGATTTTGAAGCCCTCTGCTGGGTGAACTAGGGCAGGAACAAATTCAGTTTACACTTTTCTGAAAGGCTGCGGTTTTACCTGTAAAATGCTGTTTTGGCTATATTAAAATATAAACCTAGATCTATCTAACTATAGCATCTAACATAACGGTACTTTATTAGATAAAATTATGTATAGGCTGTGTTCGTTAAATATTTGAATTATAATTACTAATGTTCGAATGTAGATAGCATATTATAAAATATGTATTTAGTAAAAAATATGTCATCTGGCAATGCTTTTAGTACAAGTATTGAAAAAAAAATAAATTAAACGAAAATGAATTTTATGCTTTCTTCCGAAAGAACAACTTCAATTGAAAGACGCGTCAAAAATTATGTTCGTGTTTTTTTATTTTGTAATAATAAATTATAATAAGTTGCTTTAAAAATGTAAGAGAATAGTGAAAAAACAATAAAGATATAATAAATTACAGTCCACACAAATAATAAGTCTGAAACCAGCATTTTTATTGAATTCTTCGAAAAACATTTGGTCCTTCGAGCAGAATCATAGTTTTAGTCGCCATCTTCGAAATTATAATTGACGTATATTGGCATAAAAAGTAAGTTATAGCCATCTTCGAAATTTAATTACAGACGTCATTCTGAGATTATTGAGTGATTAAGTTTACTGTCGTCGAGTTAATAAATAATACTTACTTGTTACGAGCAAAGCAGTGAAAAATTGGGTCTTCGAAAGTACCGTTCTCACGCCATCTTAAATAAATACGCATCACGTTATCATCGCTAAGCGTGGTAAATAGTAGTGAGAAAGAAACAACAAAACCGTCAAAAATTGCACCATCGGATTATATATAAAGAAAAAAGAAACAATTTGGATACTAGCTGATCAAAAACATCAATTAATTGGATTTGTTACATCACATCGGAATATTGTCATCGACATACACAATTCTTCAAACACATACATATAGTGGTTTTTGAAAAACATACATAACTACGGTAATCTACAAGCTGCTGTTGAAGAAAATACATATGACGAGGAAACACAACCTAACATTGGGAAAACTTAACCACACGATTCAAATTTAATGGTAATACGTACGTTTAGTTTTTAGTGTAACTTTATAAAGTAATTACTAAATTTTTAGAGTAGTTTAAATTAGCGTATTAATTAATTAGTTTGTGATTGATCACGTGACCTTCTAGACGATTTTAGTTTGTTGTTATTGAAATTCATATTCGTGAACATGGATATTGTGACTTTGAAAAATCAAAGAAATGGTCACAAGGGTAGAGTAACATATTTTAAAAACATATTCGAGGCGGGGAATTACAATCCATGCTCCATAGATTGCGCTTCACATAAACCAAATTTGGTGAAGTACAGTCTAATATTGAGAATTTAGATGTATATTGCGATACTACTGAGCGTGACAAATTTGAGGACATTTGTGGTAATTTAGAGTCCCAAATATTAAATCACATAAATAAGCTAGTGCATAAAGCTAACTTAGAAACTTAGAAATAAAAACAACTTCGTTATATGTCGACAAAGCTAATGAAAGCTCTAGTGTTAATACTTCTGTAGCGATTAAGCTACCAGAGATAGTACTTCCAAAATTTGATGGGTCTCCACTGTGTTGGTTAAATTTTCGTGACGTGCTTAGTGATTTGATTCATAACAATCAAAAACTTGATCAAACTACTAAATTTCACTATTTAAGTTCATGCGTTCGAGACGGAAAGGCTTTTCATTTTATTGAGGCGCTACCGGTAACTAACAGAAATTATATTGCTGTATGGACAACCATTCATGACCATTTTAATAATGAAGTCGTTATTCAGAAGTTGCATATGAAGAATATATAGTACGAGGGGTCAGCGCAGTCATTAAGAGCGTTTATCGATACTGTGCTTAAGCACGTAAACGCTTTGAAAAATATGAAAATCCCTATCGATGAATAGAATTTATTGATTATTCATCATTTGAGTGAAAAATTAGATTCAGCATCATTAACTCAAATAATAACACAATTTTAAAATTCACCGACTTTATTGGTATTTTAAAAAAACGTGTTCAATTTCTCGAATCTATTAAACCAACGTCCATTGTGTCTAATTCAGGTACATCAACTTCAGATCATAAATCCAAAAACCAATATTCTTCAAAATATACTCGATCCTTCGTTTCAAATGAAATTAACTGTCTCTTTTGTAATGGTAAGCACACGCTTACAAATTTTTTTTAAATTCACTGATCCTAATTTCAAACCAGAAAAACGTTTCGAGTTCGTGAAAAGGCGTCAACTATGTACAAATTGCTTATCTGACAAACATCGGGTATTTGAATGTAAAGGTGGTCCATGTGCTTTATGTGCATTAAAATATAACATTCTTTTGCATTTTGGTAGGAACGAATTACATTCGAACAGTAAAATTAATCAAACTAGTTCTCAGCCACACCACAATAATGTAAAGGATGTAGTAGTAGCCCACGTGTCGGCAAAAAATGACGCAAATCAAACTAATATTAGCACAGACAAACAAACACTTCGCGAAAACACTTTGACGTACACTAGTAACGTCGATAAAAATTCATATTGTAAAAGACAAGTGTTATTGTCGACGGTCATCATTTGGGTTAGAACTCCAGAGGGTTATCAAATGAAATGCAGAGCCTTACTTGATAGTGGGTTTCAGTCTAACTTCATTACTGAGCGTATCTGACAAATGTTGAGAATCCGTTAAACAAATGTGCCTATACCTGTAGCGAGCATAAGCCAAAATAAAATTCACATACGACATACTGTTGAACTGAACATAAAGTAGCTAGGTGTCAGAATTTTCGAGAGACCTTTAATTTCTTGTGTTACCAAACATTACAGGGTATTTGCCTTCTGAACCAATAAAATTGAATGTTAATTCTATCCCAAAGTCCATTGAATTAGCGGATCCATATTTTTTTAATCCTGATAAAGTTGATCTTCTTATCGGTGCGGAAATATATCATGAAATTATCTTTAATCAAAAAGTGGATATAATTAAAGATATTCCACCCTTTATATCAACCGTTTTCGGGTATAAAGTATCAGGCAAAATTAATCAAACAAAACTCAAACCTAGTGACATAAATCAAACCTCGAACCATTTATGTTGTCACGCGACTTCCTTAGATGTTTTAAACTCTAATATCGAAAAATTCGGGCAACTCGAAGAGTTTGCAATTACAAATAATTTGTCCATAGAAGAAAAGCAGTCTGAAGAACACTATAAAGATAATGTACGTCGTGATTCGACTGGTCGATACAGCGTAGAGTTGCTATGTAAACCAAATATAGATCAGAACAATAGAGTCACAATGCTCTAAACCAATTTAAGTATGTTGAGCAAAAGCTCATTAAAAATCCTGATACACATAATGAATACATACAATTTATGAATGACTATATCAAACTCGGCCACATGAAAGAGGTGATGAATGGTGGCCAATTCGATAATCAGCCTAAAAAGGAATATTATTTACCACACCATTCGGTCATAAAAGACAACAGTACTACGACCAAACTTCGGGTTGTGTTCAACGCTTCGTCAAAGTCTTCGACAAACCTATCGTTAAATGACTGCCTAATGACAGGGCCAAAAATCCAACAAGATTTATTTTATAATGTTATTGGGTTTCGAAAACATCCCATAACCTTTACAGGTGACATTGCAAAAATGTACCGCCAAATTCGATTGCATGAAGATCATCAAAATCTTCATAGAATTTGGTGGCGTGATGATCCGACAAAAGTAATAAAATATTACCGCTTATGCACGGTTAGCGGTTGACGAAAGTTTAACATACCCTCAAGCATCCCTAGTATTAAATCGGGATTTTATGTAGACGACATGTTGTCCGGTGCTAACACGCTTGAAGAAGCTTTAATATTAAAATCTGATTTGATTAAATTACTCGAATTAGAAGGTTTTGAATTGCGGAAGTTCGCATCGAATAATGTTGAGTTAGTTTCGAATGAGGAAAATCCAGAAAATATGGTATCAGTTCTGGGAATGCCGTGGAATACCATTAATAACACGTTCGATATTTCTTTCACACAATTCAAATCTAGTAGCGATTGTACGAAACGTAAAGTGTTATCGGAGATCGCACAATTGTATGATCCTCTAGGATTATGTGCGCCAATGATATTCTTGGCGAAGTTATTCATGCAATCACTTTGGGCGAAACCAAATTTGTCCTGGGATGACGAGCTTCCTCGAAACATGGTCGAACTATGGAATGAATTTAAGGAACAACTTTCGGAATTGAAAATTCTTCATGTTCCCAGGGGTGTGATTCGTGATTTCTATATAGTACTAAGGAGAATTGGCCCGTATCTCCAAACTCACATTTAGCTGTCGAAGACTTAGAACTTCGAAAATGTGAAATAGCACTAACGTGTACAGAACCTGACTGGAGTCTGTTTTATAAATTTTCATCGTATAATAAACTGCTCTGAGTAACTTCAATGTGTATTCGTTTCATAAACAATTGCAAGCAACTGGCTGTAATACGGAAATATGGCCCAGTGCAAAGTTCCGAAATTGAAACCGCTGTACAAAAACTAGTCAAATATATTCAGTCACAAGAATATGAAAATGAAATTCAATGCATTCGAAAATATAAGATCGTCTCAACGAAGAGCAATCTTAAATCATTAAGTCCATTTTTAGATGTTAATGGAATTCTTCGCGTTGGTGGTAGACTAAATCATGTAGATTTTCCCTATGATAACCAACACCAAACTCTGTTACCGGGAAACCATAAATTCACAAAACTTCTGGTAACTGACAAACATTTCGCTGTGCTCCATGCAGGTCCTCAGGCTCTATTATACTCTATAAGGCTTCGGTTCTGAATTATAGGAGGTAGAAATCTATGTCGTAAGATTGTAAGAGATTGCATCCATTGCGCTCGTGTTAGACCTCAAGATGTACTACTGAAGAGTTTCATACTTTAGTGACACAAGTCGAGGCGTCTCTTAATTCACGTCCATTAACACCCATGTCCGATGATCCGACTGATATGTGTCCTTTGACACCAGGCCATTTTTTGATTGGCCAACCTATGAATGCAACACCAGATCCATCCCTAGAATACTTAAATGTTAATAAGTTGTCTCGTTTTCAACGCACACAACATATACTTCGGTAATTTTGGTCACGTTGGTCGCAAGAATATTTATCAGGATTGCAAACACGTCGAAAATGGTTGAATCCAGTTAACAACGTTAAACTTAGCTCATTGGTGTTGCTACAAGAAGATGGCATCCCTACCATGAAATGGAACATGGCAAAAATAACGAAGATACATCTTGGTAAAGATGGGCATGCTCGTGTAAAAACCGTGAAGATTGCAAATGCCGAATTTCGAAGAGCAATCACAAGAATTTGTGTTTTACCGGTGAAAATGGATTGAGACTGCTCGACTTTATTTTGTTTATAAAAATCCAAGTTTACAAAAATTTTGAAATCAGTTAAATTTAAATCGTCATGTGATCGAAGTTAAAAAAAAAATATGTATAGTATTGTTTGTTTGTATATCATGTTTAATTTCAAAATATTTACGTAATAAATTTAGATGTAGGCTAATTGAAAATTCAATTTGAAGTTGAAATATTGTATCGCATAATGTTGTCATTATGTAGAATAATTTGAATTTTTTTTTTGATTGAAATAATGTCATTTCAATGGGAGCAGTATGTTCGTTAAATATTTGAATTATAATTACTAACATTCGAATGTAGATGGCATATTATAAAATATGTATTTAGTAAAAAATATGTCATCTGGCAATGCTTTTAGTACAAGTATTGAAAATAAAATAAATAAAAGGAAAATGAATTTTATGCTCTCTTCCGAAAGAACATTGAAGAAAGACGCGTCAAAAATTATGTTCGTGTTTTTTTATTTTGTAATAATAAATTATAATAAGTTGCTATAAAAATGTAAGAGAATAGTGAAAAAACAATAAAAATGTGATAAATTACATTCCACACAAATAATAAGTCTGAAACCAGCATTTTTATTGAATTCTTCGAAAAACAGGCTGGCTGAACTAATACCTCTCTAAAATGTATGACGGTATGACTTCACACGATTCCGTACGTTGAAAAATTGTCAAAACTAAAATATCTGCGTCTATTATTTTCAATAAAAATCTAAAAATCGGCCTTCAAAACCTTCTTCGATCATTTAAGCACCAAATCCTTGACTTCCTTGACGTGGTGCGTTCATCGGTAAACATCGAAGGACGGTAAACACGATCATCGTCTTCAACGTGTTCTCTGCGCGGAAATTCTATTGAACTCATTTTAATAATCGAAAAATGCAATTTTTTAGATGAAAGTAAATAAGCGTATCTCATTAACTACTAAAGATATTGATACGAAATTTGACACAGATATCTGTTAGGGTGCTACCAACCCAAAACAAACCACTCGTTTGTATAAGCCTGTACGATTTACTTTTTGAGCACAGTAGTAAATATATCAAATTAACGATAACATTTTCACCGACTTTCACAACCTTATTTACCACGTTGCACGTACGCACGCATAAATCAAAATTTTGTTTGACCCCATTTTTATGGATATCGTACGTTTGCTAATTACATAAACATTTAACAGGTACCTACCTACCTTTGCATACATCAGTGTTGTACATATTATCATAAGTTTAAAAAACAGCGTAAATTATCTTTGCATTCATTTTTCTAAATAAAAAAGAAAAAGCTTCAACCATAAATTTAATAAATTGCCGTAATAAAATATAAAAAAAAGACAGAAACGAAAAATACGGTTAACAATGAAGTTTCCAGAAAGTATATGGATAAACATAATGTCATTACAGTGTATCTTAACCTTTTTCTAAGTAGCACCAAATAATCTTAATACTTAACGTAAAATCTGAAAATTGCAATTAATCGTGTTTGTTAAGGTAATTTATATAAATCAATTTATATAATTTTAAAATCTAAATATTGTAGTTTGACATTACCAATTTATACTAAAGACGAACAACTTTTTAGTTTGTTGCTCTCGTATAATGAATTTTTATGAGTGGGTAAAAGTTTAACATAAAATTTTTTCGAATACTACTTATTAGTATTAAAGAGATTAAGAAAACCAGGTTTTATTACAAGAGCATCAAGAAAGTATCTGTTTGAACTCGTTGTCTTCATTGGTTTGGTTTAATAAAAATTAAAAATAAATGTATTGTATTTGCAATAAAGTTAAATCGCTTTCACCGTCGTCCATCCAACAGGTAGGTTGCGGAGGTTCGCGGAGTCCTACTTTTGTTAGTACCCACTCCAAGGCCTGTTTAGTAGTCCGATTTTGCGAACGAAGCACGTTCTCAAGCCATCTTAACCTCATGAATCTAATGATGTCGACTTTATCGAGATCATTTCTGATCTCGAGATTCATTCGCATTTTGTCCATTGCTCTCTCTTTAAACTCCCTTGAAGTTATCCCACACTTTCATTCTAGGAAAATTTCAAATAACATACGTCAACACGAGCGCAAAAATCCATCCCAGGATTTTAATTTATTATAAGATATTTTCTCGTAGTTAAAAATGAAAGAATAAATGATTCTTAATGACAATATTATGGCTTACCTGAAAATTTGTTATGACAATAACGTAGCGGATTCAAGTAGCTGCCTCTGGGCCAACTCTGGGTAATCCCAGTTTGCTTATTAGAATTTTTGTTACATCGATAAATGTATTGAAATAAACAAAAAAAATCATAAAATTCTTCTGATTAGAATTACGGTGACCCTTCAAATTTGTTATATCAGCTTAGTAGAGGGCCCTATTCGCTACCTCTTGGCAAATTTTGAAGGCTTTTCGTTTGTTAGAATTTTTGGTACATCAATAAATGTGTTGCCTTCCCATAGTTAAAAACGAATAAAACAAAAAAAATTCTTATGTTCAGGATTCCGGTGACCCTGCCAATTTGTCATATCGGGTTAGTAGAGGATATTATTGCCTATCTCTTGGTCAATTTTCAATGCGGATCGCTTGTTAGAATTTTTTCTATATCGATAAATGTGTTGCCTGCCTTCCCATAGTTAAAAAACAATTAAAAAAAAAATTCTTCTGCTCAGGATTATGGCGGCCGTGCAAATTTGTTATATACATTTAGTAGAGGGTCCTATTGGCCACCTCTTGACTAATTCTAAACGCGGTTTGCTTGTTAGAATTTTTGCAACATCAATAAATGTGTTACCCTCCCATAGTTAAAAAAATAAACCCTAAAATTCTTGTGCTGAGGATTATGGTGACCCTGCAAATTTGTTAGATCGACTTAGTAGATGGTTTAGCTACCTCTTGGCCAATTTTGAACGCGCTTTGCCTATTAGAATTTTAGCTACATCAATAAATGTGTTGCGTTCCCATAGTTAAAAATGAATAATAATAAAAAATGTAACTCTGCAAATTTCTTATGTCGGCTTATTAGAGGGCTCTATTGGCTACCTCTTGGAGCCTCCACCTCAGAGTTTTTCAATTCTTCTCTGATGATTTTACAAAGGTTAAGAGTAAGGGTTATGAAGTTTTGGTCCGTTATCAGCGTAAACTTGTTTTCGTACAGATACGGCTGAAATTTTTTTTAAGGCCCATATTATGGCTATTGCTTCCTTTTCATTGATCGCATAGTTTATTTCTGTAGAGTTCAGGGTGCGTGAAGCGAGCGCGATAGGTCTTTCAATATATGACTGCACCTAGAGCGAAAGCTGATGCATCCGTTGTTAAAATGAATTGTTTGGTGAAATCTGAGTAGGCTAATATCTGATCTGTAGCCAGAATTCTTTTCAACACTTTAAAGGCTTTAACATACTTGATGCCCTTAGTATTGATAGTTGTGTCTTTTTTTAAATAATTCGACATAGGTTTTGTAATTTTAGAATAATCCTTAATGAATCTTCTATAATAGCCTGAGAATCCTACGAATTGTTTGGTTTCTTTGGGATTATTAGGTATTGGCCAGTCCAACATTTGTTGTATCTTGTCTGTATTTGGTCTAACGCCATCCTATGTTATTATATATCCGTTCTTTCTGTTTCAACAGTACTGTTTGGTTTTTAAGGATCGTATCTACCAGAATTTTTTTTCCTTCTCGTTTAAACGTTCGGATCACGTTTTCTATAGTTGTTCTCTCTATAATTTTCTCTTCGTATTGAATTGTTTTCAGGGTTTCTAAATTATTTATCTTAAGTTTTAATTTCGATAAATTATCAGATGGAATCGGACTATTTGAACCTGTGTGAGATTGTTTTGAATGATACCAGGTTTGATAACATTTTTGTTAGCATCAGTTAATTTATAAACCTACAATACTAATAAAATTTAATTAAATATAATTTAATGTAGCTTATAACACCCTGCAAAAAAAACCAATCATACCTAAATGCACTATTCTATATGTACTACATATGGCGGCCTCCGATACGACTCAAACCCACTCCATTATACAAAGAATAAGAATCCTACCTGAGTCGAATCCTCTAAAACCTTTGTTGCGCCTGTATAGATCATGTTCCATCAAGACCACTATGGCTGTCTCATGAATACAAAAAACACAAATAGAGAAAACCACGCCAAAATACAAATAACACAACCTTGTACACCAAACCACCGACACATATTAAAGGTAACAATTTTCTACCATCCAAAATGTGCGTAACAGGAGACATACCATGCTTCACTACAACACAATATACCACAACATACACACACAAACAACACCCCTACAGCGAACACACAAACAATCCTGCTCCATGCATCAAGATACAAGAAAATATTTGTGACGACCATAACAAAACCAACAAAAATGTCAAAACCAACAAAAATGTTTATACAAGCCAAACAGTACAAACACTTACGATATA
Organism: Tipula vernalis; assembly: GCA_958295665.1. Taxonomy (NCBI): domain Eukaryota; kingdom Metazoa; phylum Arthropoda; class Insecta; order Diptera; family Tipulidae; genus Tipula; species Tipula vernalis. The sequence continues at coordinate 170,724,737 of OY282558.1, read as the reverse complement.
AAAAAGTACGCTAAGGTGTAGCGATGCGTATAAAATAAATCAGAAAGTATATATACATAAAACAAATAAGTATAGGTGATAGATTCGAAACTAAAGTATTTTACGAAAAAATCTATTCAAATACCGATATGTAAATACACATAGTGTACACTTTTTTGATAGGACCCGTGTAAGGAGCGAACGAGACGGCCCGTGTAAACACCCCGTTGGCCCCGCTATGAATCAAGCTTCCAGAATACACCTGTGTCGATTGTACACAAAATAAAACACAAAAACACATTCAAGTAAGCGCAAAAATAAATGCAGATATAAAATTAACTACGACATACATCAAACTAAGTTAAAACAATTCTAATACGACCCAATTATTAGAACCCAGTAATCAAAATTCCATGTACAACCGCACAAAAATAAAATCATGCACTTAATCAAGAAATCAAGAATTTGACCGCTTCATCCACAAATACACATAAATATATAAAATCAAGCCTTCAAAATAATAGATCAATGAAAGGAAATTGAAATATTATTCTCCTACAAATCTTATCGGCGCACCACATAAGTAATCTTGACGTTTGTGTGCGAAAACCGCAACCTAAACCCCAATAAACTCCTTTAAGTTAATAATCAAATTCAAAACTTTTAGCCCTTCGAAACGTTTCTACGAAACCCCACGCAGTTCACACTCGTTCAATTAAAATTCTGCACACATAAATGAATACGTCCCTACGTGTTGCAAACCAAATCTCAACTCAACTAAAATCAACAACTCCAAACTAGCATCCCACTTACATAGTCCAGCCAATTCACAATTTTATAATATTAATCAAATTAATCTTAATAAATTTCATGCAGTTTGCAATACCCTGTAAAAAAAATTATTCACACCTAAATAAACTATTTTATATGGACCGTATAAGGCAACTTCCAACTCAACCCAAACCCACTCGATCATACGAAGTCTAAGAATCCTATTTGAGTCGAATACACTAAAACTACGTTGTGCTTGTATAGCTCACGCTCCATCAAGAACACCATAGCCGCTTCATGAATACAAAAATACAAAGGGAGAAAACAACACCAGCACACAAACAATATAATCTTATATACCAAACCACCAATACACATTGAAGGTAAATATCCTCTACCACCACGCTTTCATAATATTATAGATAATACCCCATGCATCAAGATACAGGAAAACATTTGTGACGACCACACCAAAACCAACAAAAATGTCCCTCTGTTTCGTTGTTGTTTGCATACTATACGACAAAAACCAACAATACATAGTACACCTCCTTGACAGGATCTGTGTAAAGAGCGAACGAGAAGGCTGTATAAACATTTTGTTGGTTTTGCTATGTATCATGTTTCAAGCATATATTTGTTTCGATTGTACATAAAAAAACACAAGAACACATTCAAGTAAGCGTGAAAACATAATCCAATATGTAACTAACTACGACGTATGTCCATTAAAGCCAAAAACCATCCCAATACCATCCAATTATTAGATTTTAGTAATTAATATCGAAATTGAATTCCATGCGCAATCTCACAAAAGTCAAAATCACGCACCATTTTACTAACCCTTAAATTATTATTTCACCAACAAAAAAAATATACCACCAATTATTATTTCACTAAATTTTACTTTAATTACCACTTCACACTACGTAAATAAAACAAAAATAAAATTAAATTAAATTTTTGAAGAGGATAGAAAAAACACGTCTATCCTCTTTGAAGGACATTTGCTCACCCTTACACAAAACTAAGTTTTCCTGATTATTTATTGATTTTTGTACCATGTCTATCTTGCCCTGCACGAGGAAGCGATGTATGGCTACCTAGTAGTTCCACACGTTCCTGAGATAATAAGAATGGTTTGACAAGTTTGGGCCTATCTAATAGTTCCACTTGTCTGCCAAAAATTCGAAAAAAAAAAATTTTAAATTTTAGATGAAAAAAAAAATTCTTACCGATTTTTTTGTCGTGTTACTGGTCCGAAGATTTAGTAAGCGAGGTGAATCGGCGGAATCTCTACTCTTCACGGCGGAAAAAAAAACCTTCAGCCGAAATGTCCATTTTTATTTTTATCACATTAAACAGTTGAAATAAATTAAATAAATTATTTCCGACGGATTTACTGGTATAATTACCTTTTATTCACTAATCTTATGCAGTATTATACCCTAGACAGACTGTGGTTTAATAAATCCGATTTAGCTAAACTAGTTTAAGTATTCTATGCAAAAACAAAGGGATTAGCTAAAATCGAGGTTGACACACTGCGACGAATCTCGAAAAATACACTAAATCGGTTTTATTAAATCGCAGTGTGTCTAGGGTATCACACTTCACTTAACTACACATCACCGTTCGGCTGCGCAAGTTATAGGTTTCACATTTTAACAAACATACAAAAATTTATTTATTTAATTTTTTATTACTTTCCGTAACAGAGTTTCAATAAAAACTAAAAACTTAAAAATCTAATCTCACCGAAATGCTCTTAATCAGCAAAAGTTGGAATTTACTAATTTCTACTTGTTTCTACATAACTGTACAACTCACGTTGTGTATAGTCATCAGTTTGACCATTCTCGCTAAGTAACCCTACACCTTACATGTGTAGCGTGTTACGAGTTGTTATGTATAATCTGTTGATTCAGTTATTTATAAGACCATAAATATACAAACAGCAACGAACCAACGGATTAATTCAATTGAATCGACTATATATACCAGCTAATCAACAAAGTCCATAAACCGAATTGAAATGTAACAATAAGAATTTCTGAATAACGTTTCAAATAAAAATTAAAGTTTCCAAGAATGCTTTATATAAATTTCTCATATATGTTTCAAGGATCATTTCTATTAAAAATTTGATACTGAACTCATTTTGAAGATTAGATAATGTTATCTCTTTGTATGATTATTATTGTAATATTGTAGATGCGTATGTAGCATCATTTACCATAGAAGTAAATTCAAAGAAATGTAAACAATATAATACTGTTGTAAAAGATACCTAACTTATACGAAATTTTCATTTCTTTATAAATATATGTACGGGTACAGCTAACTGCGATTTATTGTTGTGTTCTATACACAAGCAAAAGTGGTTTGATATCAAGATTATGGAATACTTAACTATACTCCTTGAATATTGGAGTAATTTTAAGAAACATTACTTTGTGCTATTAGTATGATTGAAATAAACAGAAAAAAAGTATTTTTTAATATTTTAGAATTAATTTCAAAGATATATTACAATAGTAAGTCTGCAAAAATGTAAAAATTATGTAGCTGAAAACTTAAAATTGGTATCCAAATGCTGTAAACTCGTCGCCGCTGTATACATATAATTAGGGCAAATGCATCGACACTATAAGAATATAGAGGAAATGTTAGGATTCGAAATTTCATAAACACGATTATACGGTTCTGCTAGTTTAGCGGAAACTTGATACACAAAATATTTGGCTCTACCTATTTATATGGAGCCGCTATCGGCAGTAACTTTTATATGATGACTCTCGAAACCTGCTCCGGATAGCGAATAAAAAACGTACTTATTATAACAAATAACAACCTTAGTTTACACCTTAGCTGCGTTTTTTTATTAGGTTCTGATAGCTACTATCGAGAGCTGTCAAATAAAATGTGGCTCCCTATAGCACTCCGTATAAATAGGTAGAACCAAATATTTTTTTATCGAGCTCTCGCTAAACAATTGAATTAAAAATGATAGTTTGATGTTACATAAATTTAGTTTACCGAAATAGCTATCGCCCGTCACACTTAAATTTAGTTATAGAAAAATAACGGTTATCGATAGCAGCTATCGGGAGCGAATAAAAGAAAAGAGCTATTGACGATTGAAAGGAGGGCTGATAGCACGTTTACTATGGTTGCGTCGCACTTTGTATGTATCCGCTTCAATTTTTCTATTTTCCGTAACAGGCGCTTTTCCTACTTTTACAATCGTCAACTATTTTAATATAGATGGCAGTATTAAAACTTTATTGAGTATTTGCAATAATCTGTAGAAAGGCTGCCAACTAATTAAAACAAGTGCCTTAGATTGTGCAAGAAGATTAAGATAATTCAATTGATAAATATTAAATTATAAATGTTTGAAATAAAGAATTGTGAAATTTGGAATATCGTGCATTAATTTTGAAATTCAGCCGAACATTTTAATATCATCATCTGAAATAACAGATATGTAGAGATTTTAATTTTCCACATTATTACATTACTAGCTGCCTGTGGCCGCTACGCGTGTCCAATCTACATATCAGTAACTGTATAAAAAAAGAATTATTTAGATAGACAGCCAGAACAAATATTCAGACCAATTTAAATATACATCTATTTGATTGCATGTAGTTAATTATAATAAATTATTTTTGGTTTAACAGTTATTACATTACATATTATAATTATTTATTTATCTATCTATTTTACTAAAACTTCCGAGTAAACTACATTTTTAGTTTTGTTTGTGTCTGGAATTAAAATAAATTGGTTTTTTGCACTTCCCGACCTGGACATTCCGACATATAATTGGCCGTGAGAAAAACATTCATTCCTCAAATCTACTCCTACATATTAGTATGTTTGTCCTTGTGACTTATTAATTGTAATTGCAAATGAAATTTTTACAGGAAATTGTAATCGTTTAAAGGAAAAAGGTTAATCTGTGGATATCATGGGAATGCGATGTATGTGAGCCAATTGTCCAGATGCTGGGCCCGTGATGATGGTAGCTTCGATGACGTTGTTTGACTTGTAGTCTTGTCCCATTACATAGATTTGGAGGATTCAGATTCCGCAATAAAATAATTGGTATTCCAACTTTCATTTTAAGGCAATGTGGTGGAAATCCTGAAGGATTTAGACTGTTCAAAAACTCTTGTGGATAGTGAACCGTGTCTTCTGTATTTATAACAGTGTCTATCGCGGAATATATTTTGAAGTCACCAAATACTTTTTTTAAAATTTCATCGTTAATTTCGTCAACAGAAGAATTTCTTGCAGATACGATAGCCCTTTCGCGCATCCAAGTGTAATCTTTTTCGAATCGGATCGTTGCCAATTTTAATTAGTCCATTTTGTTCAGGTAATTTGCCATCGCCTAATTTTGACCCGAAAAATTATAGCAACCACCTTCCAAATGAGCTCTTATATTTGTCTTTAATGTAACGGTTTTTATTGAACTCCACAGAGGTGAGGATTTTAAAGACGCTTTAATAATGTCCGCTCGCGTTCCTTTGGGAATTACAGGCAATGTTTTGCGAAAGTCTCCAGCAAAGACCAAGGTGACACCCCTCATTGCTTTTTCTGAATTCCTAATGTCCTTCAGAGTTCTGTTTACAGCTTCAATGTGCGCTCGATGGCTGATTGTACACTCATCCCACATAATTAGAGCAACTTCTTGGAGGACTTTTCCTAGTGGCCCATTTTTGCGAATTTCACATACTGTTTCTTGGCGGAAAGAAACATTTAGAGGCAATTTAAAAGTAGAATGGGCGGTTTTCCCTGTTCCACCAGGAGCGTCGATCAACAATATTTTGCCTTCGTTATTTCTCACGCTATTTATTATTTTATCATATGAATGTCGCTGGTCAGGTACTAATTTTGTAACCTTAATTGATATGAAGTCACTCAATTGGTTGACATTGTTTGGGCGTCTCAGTGTCGCTTCTAAAGGAGTAATTGATTGACCCTCCCGATTCGGCGAGGGAAGACCAAAATTTGCCAGATTTTTCCCACTTAGCTCAAATAATAAATATTCAAATTTATATGAGGCCCTCATTTAAAACACTGTCTGAGCAAAGTAAAGTGATTTCATTATTTTGTTGCCGCTCCCTATGACGACTGTCTTCACCAAGGTCTTCTCGAAAAGTTTGCCATAATTGAAGAGGATCAGACGGTTGGCAAAATAATAAAATGATCACGAATAATTCTCTTAATTTTAAAGGTGATTTGGAAACGACTGCATCTGCTAACGTATGGTTCCATTGTTCGTCATCTTCAAGTAGACCAAGTTGAGACATGACTTATCCATTGACAGTCTGTAAGCTTTCAAAAGAACCTGGACCCACGGATATATTGCAACAGCATCCCTAGGTGAAAACATTCCAATTGGTTAGGATGGATACTGTACATTCTGCCAAGCGCATAGTCTTTTTTAATGCCGGGGTGTCCTTCGACGTCTTCTCCACGTTTCCTTCGCGAGAACTTGTTATTACCCCAGGTGTAATATTGTGGCAGTTCATTGTATAATAAGGTTTTCGCGAAATGATCATTTCTGCATAATTCAAAAAGTGCCGTAAGTGTTGTTGAGGGTGGATTTTCGAATCTTTGTTGGAGATTGTGTGCCGTAAAATACACCCTTTTTCCGTTTTCTAAATGGATTGCCAAATGTATAACCGTTGGATATCTTTGGTGGATGTGAAATTCTAGAAGTCTCCAAACAGCCTCTGATATACTTATATACCGGAACAATCTATCTGGTATCTATTACGGTTTGATGACCTCGGATAGTCAAAGTTGCAGTCACTCCACCATTATTAGGGTTTCTACGACGGTATGCTGGATAACCATCGTCTCCAGTTTGTGTTTCTGCAAATTAAATTGTGAGGATACTTTTTACAGCAAACGCCGTTGACCATGCAAGAAGCAGCCATGTTATGTTCTCCACAAGGACCGTGTACCATATTTTTAAGAACTATGCCATGGAGAATAGGATCCACATCTCGGTTTGGTAGCTTAGCTGATCTTAGAGAGTCTACTTCTTCTGGTTGTATTTTCGTTTGCAACCATAGGACAATAAGTGCATGAGGTAACCCTCTTTTTGCCACTCAATGCTGTATGTAAAAGCCTTTGTATCACCGAATATAGCATTTTGGGTTAACAATTTCATTAACTTTTTCATTTTTAAATTGAACATTCGTGCTATGATGTCATGACTCTCAAAAGATCTTTGATTAGGAAATAGCTCCTCCTTGACTTCAGTCCATCCGGGGTTGCACGTAAATGTAATGAATAAATCTGGTCTGCCAAAATTTCTGACATGGTCATTGCATCTTGAGTTTTCTCGTGCATGTACCTTGGTGATCCGGTGAATGCTCAGGGCAGTATGACATATTGGCCCATATTTCTGGCGTCAATGTTTTGATCTTCATTCACTGCATCTCTCAAATGAACATAATTTTCAGCTTTTAATTTTGCTTGATTCGTGCGGATGTAATGTAACCTTTCCGAAATAATTTTGGCCATCATATCGACACAATATTGGTTAAATAAATTTTTGTAATAATGGAGCGTATTAAAGCTATTTGTTAGGTAATTGTTTTATTACGTGGCGAATTTGTGTGTGGCATATATAGGCTACACCCATCTTCTCCTCTAGCAAACATCAACGGGTACTGTAAAGCGTCATACGACCGATGCAATTCTGATATACGTGATAATTTTCCGTAACGATAGTCCAACACAATATCCCTTGATCCTTTATCTTCATCAACTAAAAGCACAGCGACTTCATTAGTAGTTTGAGCATTGTAGCGACCTCTATGTTCATTTGTCGGCCGTCGTTCTGCATGTATTATGAGTTTTAAGTTATCTGCTCCTGGATTTCTTTCAAGGTTGTACTTGAAACTTTGAACATAACGATTATGTTCATGTAGCGTTATTTGTAGTTGTGCGATTAATTCCACTTTTAGCAGATAATTGGTCTTCATTCGAAAGAAAATATATTTGTAAATATTCAGGACTGTTGCCTGTAGGTGGGAGTATACTTCCGATGAGATGGTATATTTGGCCTTGCACTTTGAACGTAGGCATGAAATTTCCTTCCCTAATCTCATTCGCGCCGAAGGATGTCATTTGGAATAGGGTATTATATTTTCTGATATTATTTAAGAAATGCTTTGACAGTGGATTATTGCCTACTAACAAACCTTTAATTGATTGTGGTGGCTCAAGAACCTCAGGCAAAACTACTTTGCCGGCAGCACAACACATTCCGTTTGGTTCATTAGCCCATTTTTTGCATTGCATTTGTTACAAAATTGGTTAATTTTTCCTATTTGGACTGCACTGTGTTGTGAATACTCAAAGTTTGCGTTATAATGGAATGCCGATCCGTCTTCATTTATGATTTCTGGATTCTGTCGCAGAGCTGTAGACCTAGTTTCTTTCATGTGAGTATTATGTCTAGAAAGCCTTTCAGACCGTTCGGAACTCGATTCTCTAACACGAATTTGTGATGTTCGAATATTTTGAATGGCAAGTCTTTCAGAGCACTCTGACTTAGATTCTCGAGATAGTCTAGAGGAAGTCGCTGAAGAAATTTGAGAAAAACCTACTATCCGTTCGTCATGAGTTTCATTAAGACATCTTAATTTCATCTGCTTAGCAGCTGAGGTATTTCTATTCAACTGAGACTTTCTTTTAGGCATTGTATCGTGCTACGGATAAATAATCTCAGGTAATAAGTATATACAAATAGTTATTGAAAACAGACTTTCTAACATGTAAAAGATTTATACTTACAAAATATACGAACGAACGATATAAATTTAAAATGATTTCAAAACGAAAAAAATGATTCAAATATGATTTTGCGCAAAAGATGAATGTAAATGTGTTTGACGACATCTGTCCGCTACGTACAAAATTCTAATGCAAATAGCAACTACATAGTTACGAGCGAAAATTTAATGGAATTAGTAAAAAAAAAAAATTTGGAAGGTGGAAGAACCGTTAACTAATTCTATTCAACCAGCAGAGATGACCCTTATGAAATTTTTAACCACCTGGGGCCCTATTCTCGAATTCCACATCCTTTTTCCGCATGTGGACAACTGTCAAAATTCATAAAAATTTAATTTTTTTCGGTATCAAGGGAATATTTCCGAATGGGTATAAGCATGTGGAAAAAATTCCCCATATAGGAAAATGTCCATGCCGCATGTGTTTTAATTTTTGAACGTTTTTGTGTGAACTTTGACCGATGTCCACATGTGGAAAATGGATGTGAAATTCGAGAATAGGCCCCCAGGGGGCCTATTCTCGAATTCCACATCCATTTTCCACATGTGGACAACTGTCAAAACTCATAAAAATTGAATTTTTTCGGTACTAAGGGAATATTTCCGAATGGATAGAAGCATGTGGGAAAATTCCCCATATAGGAAAATGTTAATGCCGCATGTGTTTTGTATACGAATTACAATTTTCGAACCATTTTTTGACAACTTTGACAGATGTCCACATGTGGAAAATGGATGTGAAATTCGAGAATAGGCCCCCCCAGGACATAAATTTTGGTCGTCTCATGAGTCGGTGAGGCGAGAATTACCGGATCGTAATGGTATTAGTTATTGTGTGTGTGTTCGAATGCTCTTTTATTATTCATGCTCTTCATGCTCATTTTAGTTTTTCGTATAGTTATTTTGTGTTCTTTGTTGAGATTAGCGTTTAGTATACGAATGAAATTTTTAAAGGGACACGAAGATGACGATGTTTGAAAAAAAAATCAATTGACTAAAATGCAAAATTGTGTATTAAAATTTTATTAATTTTAATTATAATTGTGTACAACCTGCAATTCGATATATTTAATTTCAAATTATTTATATTTATAAAAAAAAAATTCATTTAAATTGATAATAAAGACGATGTAAAATAATGAATTTGAAAATCCCATATGATTTTGTTTACGTTCCATATGGCATTGGAGAAATGTATAAAATGCATGTAGTAGTTAGCAAGATAAACAGAAAATAAAGGAATAAGAAAAAAAGTTTTAATAATAGGTACATACATATGTATGTGACGCTGTACATAAAAAAGGTTTCGTAAAACATCATTATCAATTTCAAATACAGCTTGTTAAAACAAATTGCGATTATTCTCGATTTGTTTAAATTTATCAAATTTTCAACAGAATTTTTTGATGGCTTTAATATTAAAATGAATTAAATCAATCAAATATTGTGAAAGTACAGTTTACATTATGTATTTTGAATGTATTTGAGTGTAAGTATTTTTAGTAACCTTTACATAATGTAAACTGTACTTACACAATATTTGATTGATTTAATTAAGTTTTTAATAAAAAATTAATTTGCTTTTGCAACCCGAAACCTAAAAAATTAATAAACAAACATGTTAAGTTAAAACTAAAGAAATACATTTTTTTATTATACAATAATAGAACTTTACTAAAAGTAGAATATTCAAAAAATACTTACAACGAACAACACAGTATTGTTAATTCTTCTGCTTCATAGCAAGTGAAATATTCTCACACGTGAGCATAAGCATCAAAAAAATTTCCCGATTTCAACCGATTGGCTTATTTTTGATACTTACCGTCACAAAACGATACACTAATACAAACAACGAAAATGACAGAACACAATAACAAAATGTATCTTATACTCCTTGTACGTATACAAAATTCTCATGAGGCAGTGAGGAAAATTGGGACCAAAATTTATATACAGATGATGGAAAGTTTGTTGCAAGACTCTCATTCTAATCGTCGTCGTCACTATCGGAACTAGGAGAAGCAGATGTTGTACAACATCACGCCATTTATAAAGAAGCATAACTGCAAAAGTACAGGAGAACAAGTGCGACAGGGAAATTATATAACATTAGAAATTATATAATAAAAATTGTAAATATTTGTGGTTTTAAATTATTTTTATGTATTTATTTGTTTTATGTACAAAAATTTTGTATTACCACCACAATATACGAACACAAACGATTTTAAGCATGAGCTCATCCACAATGCAGCAAAGCAACTGCGGCACTAACATTCAAATTCATTATTCGCTCGCTGAAATGTTTTCATATTTTTCGAGCTTGTTGTATATTGACGCCAATTACTGGAAATCTATCGAAAGAGAATTACAGAAATGGAAATCTAATTCTCCCAGCTCTCGAAAATTTGTCTCGTGTTAAATTTAATATAGTTTTAAATTGCTAGTGATAATTTTTGGTACTCCGTGCTAGTGTTAAATCAACCATTCAAAATGAGTGAAGTTACTGCTTATAAAAGCAAATTGAAGTTAATATCGGACTCATTACAAAAAATTCAAGAATATGCCCAGGAGTGCTTAACATCCAGTGATATAAATTTCGAGAATGTACGTGTGCGAATGAAGTATGCCGAGGAATTATTGATTCAATATCTCAGAGACCAAATTATTTAGGTACACGGATGATGAAATATTAAATCGTGAGATCGAAGATTTAAAATATGCTGCTATCAGTGATTTTAATGTCAAAATGGATAAGCGAAACTCCTCAGTCCTCAATAACCCACGACAGTTTAAGGCATTACATAGATGAAAGTCGTGACATAAAACTGCCCATACTAGAAATTCCTCGTTTCTCGGGTAATTATACAGATTGGCAAACGTTCTATTAACTATTTACACAATAAATTGATGACAATCTACGATTATCCGATATTCAAAAATTTCACTATTTGAAGAGTTAATAACAGGAGAAGTCGCAAATTTGGTAAGACATACTGCAGTAAATTATATAGAGGCTCAGAAAATGTATAGAACAACCAATAATTCATCAAGCAAATTCAAGTAACATTCGTAAAATTCATAATGCTTGTGATGAAGTGCTAAAATAGTTGAAGAGAAGGAAGCAGAAAGTCGAGATCCGTGGTTGGTGTATTTAGTGCTAAACAAATTGCACAATGATACAAGGGGTGAAGTACAAGAGTTGAGTTATTCTTCAAAGGAAGAATTTTTATAGTTTGAAAAGTTTTTAGAATTATTGTGTGTCCGCTAGAAAGTTACGGAGCGCCAACCACAACATCAAAGTGCAAACTATGCCAACACGAGCATAAACTATATGAATGTACTAAATTTAAGGAATTCTAACGTATAACATTGCATTCAGAAGATTGGTGTCGATAGAACAACGATTTCAGCGAGATAGTACATTTAAATTACTGTATCACGATATTATGATAGAATATGAGAATTTCGCTCTTATGAAACCAAAACGAATATTATTTATCCCATCATACGGAGTTTTTAAGCAAAATACAACAAATCAGTTACAAATAGTATTTGATGTATCAGCTAAGTCAACCATAAGCTTATTTCTAAACGATATATTAGAAATAGGGCCAACAATTCAATCAGCGTTAGTCGAAATAATTTTACGATTCAGGCAGCACAAGTTTATTCTAAGCAAGTACATTGAAAAAAATGTAAATGTATGAACTAGACAATTCAAATAAAACAAATAGTGTCAACGATCAGAAGGATTTTTGAGGAGATACATCAAACGAATAAATCAAAAATACGTGGCCTTATCTGGAATCCATTGCAGGATAAACTCTCTTTCAAATGTGAATTAGTAAAAGTTGCATGTTTAACAAAGCAAGGATTATTGTCAGACTCCAGCAAAGTATTCGATCTTATAGGTTGGTTATCACCATTGATCATTTAAATCAAAATACTATTCGAAAGACTCTGGTTAGAACCAATTACTTGGGATAATGATCTACCACAGCAAACCAAACAAGATTGGTTGAAACCACGAGAAAATCCATCGCAAATAACAAAGATCAAAATTCCTCGTTGGCTAAAAAATAGTGGTAAAATTGAAATATGCGGATTTTGTGATGCTAGTGAGCTAGCATATTCAGCTGTGATTTATGCAATTTCTGGCAAAGATAACGAGAAAATGTATACTATACTGATTGCAAAAACTAAAAGTCGATTGAGCAGATCAGGCTTGCGCGGCTTGAGCTCCAGGCAGCACATACGAGTATGCTAACTCAACTTATGTCATTCGTAGAGAAAACCTTAACAATTGAAATACAAAGCGTTACACGGTGGACAGATTCAACATTAGTGCTTCATTGGTAATCATCGCTGCCAAAACGATGGAGAACATTTGTCGCTAATAGGACGTCATATATATATATATATATATATATATATATATATATATATATATATATATATATATATATATATATATATATATATATATATATATATATATATATATATATATATATATATATATATATCAAGATAATCCAGTTGATTGTGCCATGCGTGGGCTGAGTTTAGACGAATTAACAATGCACAATTTATGGTGGGCTAGACCAGTTTAGCTTTTAGAATTTAAATAGAGTCATCCTGTCTATGCTATGGAATATCCAAAAGATATTATCTGTTATGAAGAACGCGTTCAGGTGAACTCATGTGTAATAATCATGGATGATACGTTTGACGAATTATTTTCTAAATATTCAAGTTTTTATCGCATGTGCTACAATCTGTCCATATCTATCAAATTCGCAAAACATCTAAAGAATAAATTTAAAACAAGAGGCAATACTTATCGTATACACGCACTGAAATTAATGAAATGTGAAAGCCAACGCTCGATGACATTAAAGCTGCATAATATCGCATCTGCTTGTATGAACAATAACGCAATTTTTCAGAAGAATATGGTCTATTATCAGAAGGGGAACACGTACCAAAGAATAGCAAAATAAAAACACTTAATCGGATTAAGCGGAATAAGCAATTATAAATGCAATATCAACAAAAGACATCCAACCAAGTAATACGCTGATCTGTAAACCGTCAGTAAGGGATTATCATCTTTTTTACAATCATGCTAGGGTTGGTCTTTGTTTGTTTTTGTTACTTCAAAAATATTGGATCCTGAAATGTAAAAACGTTCTAGCGACTCACTCGCTAACACAATTCAATTATTCACAATTTAATTCAATTATTCAATCATACAATTCAATTATTCATAATTCAATTAAATCAGTCAGAATTATTCATCACTCGTTCATTGCCACAATATGCCAGTCACGGATATTAGTGCGCACCTCCACACAACATTTATTCAAACATAATAAATGGAAAACATTCATTCAACACCTTAATCACAAACACTTACGCGCACCAACATAACGCGCATTCATATCCAAGCGGGTTTACATAAAACCAGCACATCGTCCGCACTAAAGCAACACACTTCATTACATTAAAAAACTTTTTACTATCAAAAATCTCGAAGCAGCCGTCAACTCACGTCCTTTTTATGCTGAACTAGTCGACGGTATGGATGTGATAAAACATGAATATATATACCTGAAATTGAGGAAGTATCACCACTTCGGGAGGTGAAGGCATAGGAATTACCTCACTTTTTGCAGAATTGGACAAAATGGTGTACGGAATCACTAAATATAAAAATTGGTGATATAGTTCTGGTGATTGATGATAAAGCTTCTTCGTATTATTGGCCATTCGGTCGCATAAATTATATCCATCCAGGTCATGATGGTTTGGTGGGTGTTGTTACAATTAAAGTTTCATGTTTAAACACAGTATTACAACGGCCAATATTGAAGATTTGTAAACTTCAAATCAATCAAACTGATTCAGGCCGAGCAAAATGTTCTGATGCATTATAAGATTTGTAGACAAATATAAATTTTACATGTTGTGTTCACACGATTGGAGCATCACGGATTCCACGTAGCGGAAAATTATTCAACTGAGACGGATTCAAATTTTTTCGTTTTGATTGTGTTTTTACATTGTTTTAGATTTTTTTCTTTTAATTTAGATTGATTTTCGTAAATAAACTGGTTAGCTCTTGCATAATCTAGATGTTAATTCGATTTTTGTCTCATTTTTTTTTGTTTTTAATTTATTTATCCAGTTCAATGTTAATTTTTACCGCGAGATGCGTTTTCCCTACTTTTACGAAATCTAAAAAATTGTAATTAATAAAAATTAAATATTATATGTGCCAAAATTATTTATTGTGTTGTGTTTTATTCGTACATTTCCATGAGAAGTTTCAGAAAGTTTTCGAGAATAATTACAGAGATTGCGCACTTACCTGGAGGATTTATAATGACATTTCCTGGAGCTTCAATTAAATCTGCACCGTTATAAGGATTTGTGAATACACTCAAACATAAGAATCAATTCAACTGAAATATCGAACACCTGGTTAGATAGAAACATAATTTACAGAACTCGTTATACCTGTTTTTTTGCGTAAGTGTGATTTGCAGTGTCACGGACAGCATACTAATAAAAAGAAAAAATAATACCACTTCTACTTATGCCGAAGGTGCATTTCTCAATTTCCATTTTACGGCCAAAATTTGTAATGGAAAATTTAAGTATCACTATAAGGTTGTAGGTCGATCTAATATTTATCGAACGGCTTGTGAGATTTTTCAAACGAAAGACCGTGTTAGTAAAAATCTGGTCAGCAACGTAGCTTATTAATTAATGCGATTCCGGCTGGGTTTTTGGAATATGGCCGAATGTCGAGAGGCCGAACGGCGAAAGGCCGAAAAGGTCTAAAGTCAGAATATCGAAAAGCCGAGTTCCGTAAGGCCGAAAGTGTCGAAAGGCCGAATAGTTCGAAAGGCCGATTGTGTCGAAAGGCCGAATGTCGAAAGGCCGCTTGTGTCGAAATTGATCTTAATTGTTCATCTTTTTATGAATGAAAACCAAAATTTATATTTTTATCAAATTTTTTGTATAAAAATGTTTAATAGTTAATCACCTTAAATATTAAAATCTTACGTTTTTTTGCCATATAATTAAAAATTAATTAATTATAATAGAAAAAAAAAATACATACATAAATTTTTTTTCCGACAAAATTTGGCCACATTAATATGCTATAAGATTTATTAGCACTTCAGCAAAAAATAAATTCAATGCTTTTAAATATTGATTTCAATCAATTAAATGAAGGAAAATTTAAAGAAAATTCAGACTTTCGACGAAATCGGCCTTTATACACGTTCGGCCATTCGACCCATTCGACCTTTCGACATTCGACCTTTCTACTTTTTCGACCTTTAGACATTCCTTTCGACACATTCGTCGATACGACGTTCGGCCTTTCGACATTCGGCCTTCCGACATTCGGCCTTTCAACATCGAACGGGGTTTTAAATTCAAAATAAACTATGTCTAAAGAATTGTATCAACCAACATGTGCAAGGAAGATTACGTGCTCTTTATTCACACTTGCGAAGTATTTTGAGGCTAATAATTAAAAACTTACATAATCCGCAAGCATAGGAAAAACAAAAAACTAAATATTTTACAGAACACCTCTTTTAGGCCAAGGTAGTCGGATAAAACAATTGTTTAATTGACATATTTTCATATTCACGAAACAGAAAATTCAATGTTCTATATGCAAATGAACAATAAACTTTATGCCAATAAAATTAGTTACCAAGAAACACAATATTCGTTTGGGCATATGTTTTTTAATTATACTGACTTGAGAAATTTTCATTACATCGTACTTATATAGCTTAAAACATTGATTTATTAATTAAAATTAGTTGCCTGGGAAATTATATATTGATTTTATTTGTTGATTCTTGATATACTTATAGTAAGTACCTAACTGAATTATTGATGATTTTAGGCTGTTGCGGTGCTGTAACATTATCATTTTTAATTTATTTATTATAAATTTTATAAAATAATTGAATTTTTAATTATATATTTTCTTTTCTGGATCGGTAGGAAATTGATGATTAGTTTTAGGTAAAATTTTATGCTTAACGGTTTAATGTTTATGTTGATTCTTGTTGCAGTAAGTAATAATTTTTAATTGGATATAAAAGGACCATTAATAAGGAAATAAGCGCTGTTATTTTAAATTTTTATTAATTATTTTATCAGGTAAATTACTAAAGACGGACAAGGGTGAAATTACAACATTAATAATTTTTAAGCCCTGTTTTAGATTTAGGATTTAGGGAGTCCTGAGTATCCGGCCCTGGATTCCAGAGAAATGATCATCTAATAATTTAGTTAGATTGTGCTGTCTTATGCTAACCTATTTATTATATATTGTACTAATAATTTACTAACTATCAATCGCATTGGTGTCTGTAACCGGGTCGAGTCTGTCCCAACTAATAATCCTATCCAATCCTTCGGTTTTGTTATATGTGAACGGGTGTACGGCATGGGCCCGGGAGGCCGGGAGATCCTGCTATTATGCTTGGTCGTACACTCATAATCAATCATAAAAGTTTAATTCCAACTTTATTTTATTTAATTTTATCTTTGTTTTGTTATAATGATGTTTTTTATAATACAGTAGAATCCGTTTATACCAAACCATGTATATAACGAACAAACGCTTATGATCATATGGTTTTGTCATAAAGTTTCGTGCCTTGAATTTGCACGAACACTTATTTTTTCTTATACACTACAAACAAAGAACTACGTTTCTAAACGTAAACGAATATTTGATTAAAATGAACAGCCGGCTATAGTGAACAAAATTATGTCCCTTGAGTGTTTGCTATAAGCGAATTCTATTGTAATTATAATTATAATTATAATTTTAGCTGAGTAGTTTTAGATTTTCTTAAATATTTTATCAGGTAAATTATTGAAAGGCGAACAGGGGGAAATTACAACATTAATAATTTTTAATTTAGGTTTAGGGAGACCTGAGTATCTGGCCCTGGATTCCAGAGAAATGATCATCTAAAAATGTAGTTAGATTGTGTTGTCTTTTGTGCCGTTAATTTACTAACTATCGATCGCATTGGTGTCTGTAACCGGGTCGAGTCTGTCCCAACTAATAATCCTATCCTACCCTTCGGTTTTGTTGTGTGTAACCGGGTGTACGGTGTGTGCCCGGGAGTCCGGGAGACTTGCTATATTGCTTGGTCGTACACTCACAATCAATCAATCAATCGTACTTATATAGCTTAAAACATGCAAAAATTCAACATATTTTTCATAATAAACAAACAAATTTAAATTACCAATTTCATATACGACGACTATACCTGCCTACCGTGCCGCCCTATTTATATTTACATACATACGTACAAACGTAAGCAATAACGACATCGGTTTATTGTTGTTGTTTATTTGTTTATAAATTAAAATTGATTTACCTCTAAACATTTGTTGATTTGTTTATGATGATGACAAATCATAAAACAAATGGTAAAATTATATATCACATTGTATTGAGTAATGGTAGGCTGATATAGGTAACTAGGTAGAGGTTTATCAAAAAACAATAAATTTGAAAAGGAAAATGGAAAAAGCCAAACAAAACGACTCACTCTCACTGCAACTATATACATACATACATACGCTTGTAGTTAACAAGAATTTCTTTTTTTGCTTTCTTTATGAATAAATTATGTTAAGACATTTTTTTCTATTATCATTCTGTTGTTCAAGTTGTTGTTAGTGTTGTTCTTATTAGCAAGAATTTAATAAATTGATTACCATAAATCTTAAGGCATCTGTTCTATATTTTTGTTATCAAAATAAAAAAAATCATTTTAATTATTCATTTGAAATAATTTGATTGATTTTGATAAGTTCCGAGGGATACACATTTCGATGTTGTGAGAAAAACAACAATAATTTCTCGAAATTGCCTCTTGTGCTTTATTAACTTCCTAATAATAATCCAGGAGGTTATTATTGATTCTGAATAATTTATATAAGAAAAATAAGTAAAATATTGTTAATTATGTTACTGTTCACTGAAATATTAATTTTGATTCATATGATTCATAATGATTTGTTCAAACTGGTTTTGGTTATTGTTTTCGTAGAATCTACAGATAGAAAAGAATTTTCGCACACAGATGTTACTGATAAATATGAACAAGTTCAAATTTTTCAATACTAAAACCAAATGATATCGATGTTATTTTATTTTAAAATGTTGGCAATATCCACTTGATCCCGAAATTATCAAATCGATGACACATGCAAATAACAAGCACTTATTGCATGAAACTTGGAACACAACTTCGCTGACAAAACTTGTCAAAGAACCATTGTCAGTGCCCAATTATGAAATGGCCGGTCCCTGTGGCACCAAAAAAAAAACATTATTTTGTAGCGGAAACAAATATGAATCAATTTCAATTTTAAAATTTACAATTTTATTTTATAAAATTCAATAATCTCATAAAAGTTTTGAAAATTTATAAAATCTCCAGAAAATATTAAAACCTACGAACATATTTTTGGAAAGTCAATAAAATTTCGAATTATTTAAAGTCTCGAATTCTATAGAAAAAGTCTGGTTGAATACACATAACATTATTGATAAACTGCGAGAAGAGGTCAACATGGTAGAACATAAAATAGTAGAACTGAATGAAAATGAGGAGCTAGATCCAGTTTTCGAGGAGAACTATATTAGACGGCCGTAGCAAGGTTAAATCACGCGCTAAGGTTAAAAGCGGACGCTACAGTATTAATGAATGATACACTGGGAAATACCAGTATCGGCGGCAACCATACGGAGGTAAAGCTGCCTAAAATGTCAATACCAGTGTTTAGTGGCGACTGCACGAATTGGCAGTTGTTCCCCTCGATTTATTTTGGTTCCGTTGTTGTTTCAATTGTCTAATAGTGCCCTAAATATTCAATCAAATCAGTCATTCCCAACTATCAACAATATCAGTAGTAAAATAGCTGTATCACTATTACCTATAGCAACAGTAAATGTAACCGATAAATTCGAACAAAATCAATTATGTAGAGTACTTCTTGATTCAGGGTCATGAAGTTCATTTATATCTTAAAGAAAGGCTCCAACTAGAAAGAACTAAAGCTAAAATGACCATATCCGGAATAAGAGCAATATCAAATGGTTTCACGAAGGTGTTAGTATCGCTAGTTTTAACGCCTTGGAACACAGATAAAACTCGCATAAAAATTGAAGCTTTTTTCTTTTTAAAACTGACAGCTTTATATAGTCACTAGTTTCCTACTATATAGACGTAAACTACATTAAGCAATTCGAGTTGGCGGATCTATGTTTTCACAAAGGATTTGACATTGACTTTATCGTCGGAGCTGATACTTAATTCGGATTTCTCTAATAGACCATAACACATGCAAAAAAAACCTTGATTGCAGGACAATACAGCGGACCACAATTACAATGGCAATCACCGTTAACATCAACCAAGCAGAAGAAAGCATGAACGAATTATTAAATAAATTCTGGGAAGTTAAAGCAGTAGTTGCCGAAAGGATCTTCAATTTATTTAAAGAAGAGAGATTTTGTCGATTCAGAGGACGCCTGCCATTTAAATTATCCTCATCGATGTTGGGAACTTCATTTCTAAAGGATGCACTCTGTAGGAAGTAGATTTATGAAAGACAAGGATCTCAAGATAAAAGTACATTTGAGAGCAATGATACTGAAGCAAGAGTTAAAATATATTACCCACCACACCACTGCGTAATTAAGATTTCCAGCAGCCCAACGAAGTTAAGAATAGTATTTAAGTCTTCTACTAAATCGACGGATCAACAGATCTTTTTGCGAGAAACACCGCATGAATCTTCCACGAACTATAAACTGCAAATGGTGACATATGGCACATCAAGTGCAACTTACCTAGCCACCGTGCTAAATGAGGACACAGAAGGACACAAACGCAAATTCCAATACGCAAACAATATTTATATAGATGATTTGATGTCAAGAGCCGCCTGAAGAAAAGAGGCCATATAACTGAAGAATGAGATTGATTCCACATTATCTAGTTCCGGTTTCAGAATCCAGCTCCAGCTCAGAAAATGGTTTACTAATGATGAAAGATTGCTGAACAGCGCTACTCAATCTACCAACCAAACGACCGATTTAAAGGTAGAAGAATCGAACTCAGTAAAAGTGCTAGGTCTGCATTGGAATCCCTATTCGACCCCTAGGATGGTTTGCCCTAGTGACAGCCAGAGTAAAAATATTGTTTCTGAAGTGTTGGCTTTAAAATTACGCGGACCCTCATTTTTTGGACGCAGAAAAATTATAAAATATTAGCTTGTCGTGGAATGATCTAAGCTCCTTAAGTAATTCCTTAGATGGTCTAAGGCCCAAATTATTGCCAACATTTCTTTTTCGTTGACTGCATAATTCTTTTCTGTCTTCTTAAAGGAACTTGAAATATACGTAATTGGCCTATCGTTGCCGAAGTCTCTTTGCGGTGTTATGGCTCCTATTGCCGTGTCCAAAGCATCGGTAGTCCGGTTGAATGGTTTGTCGAAGTTAGGAAATATCAGTATTTCCGATGATGATAGTTGCTCATTAATATGAAGAAATGCTTGAATCTGTTTTTGACCTATACTGATTTTTACTTTCTTTGTTTGTTCGTCTATGTTGAGCGTTTTCACCAGTTGTAAGATTTATCAAAGGCTTCGCTATCTTCGAAAAATCCTTAATGAAGCGCCTATAGTATGATGCTAATCGGAGAAACGAGCTCAGTTCCTTCAGATTCTCAGGGTTATTTAGATTTTGGAAAGCAGCTACTTTCTTTGGATCGGCCCTATCCCTTGGTACGTGATGATGTAATCTAGGAATTCCGTTTTCGTTTTTCAAAATTCCGTTTTGTCCAGATTGATAGGTTGATTTGCCTTTTCAGGTTTAGAAAATGTTTTCTCAGTGCTTATTAGTCATTCTTCCGCGGCTTTCCCTCCGAAAACAATTATGTCATCAATGTAGACATAGCAGGTTTTGCAGAAGTTTCAAAAATGTATACTTCCCGTTCATGGTTGAGAAGGAGGTTTTCGGTATGTCCGACTCTTTCGTTTTAATTTGGTGGAATCCCGATGTCAGATCATTTGTGGATGGAAGCATCCAGTTTTTTTGTTCACTATCCAGATCGGTGAGTTATATGACCTCTCCAAAGGCTGTATGATCCTGGATAGGGGTAGGATTTGGTGTAGATTGCTTCGTCCATAATTGTTTTGATTTCGGCCCTCACTGGAACCAAAACTTTTTTGTATTTTGAGAGCATTACTTGAATTTTCTGCTTAAATTCGGTAAAGAGATGGCTATCTCGGATTTCCAAACTATTTACCTGCAAAGCTTGTTTTTCGTGATGTGGTATTTTAATCTTTGAGAAGATGTGTGAATATTTTGCTTTCCCGATCAATAAATGCACCAAGCTGTTTCAGTGTATCATCGCCAGTTATGTCATCAAATGTTATCAATCCTAGAATAACAAAAAATTCTGTAGCTGTGTCAATATCGATGCTTTTAAAAAATTGTCCACATAATTTCTTGCTGATTTCGATTTCCCCTCCTGCCGATCTAATCTCTCAACGACGGATCAATATTCATTGGTTTTGGTAATTTGGGGTGTGTCGGCCTTGGTGGTACTTTGATGTCTTGTTGCTGAATGTTATATGCCATGTCCCTTTGTGAAATGATGTTACATTTGGTTTTCGCTGAAAATCCGGCCAATTGATGTTTGGTCGTGAAAATTTTGGTTTATTGGAGCAGTTAAATTTCGAAAGTTTAAAAATGACGATAAATTTCCGTTTAATCCCCTGATAAATATGTCAAGAGCTAGCTCAGTTTCGATGAGACCATTAATTGTGTCGGTCGACTAATCTTCCGTTTTTCCGTTTTAATT
Source organism: Tipula vernalis (assembly GCA_958295665.1). Taxonomy (NCBI): domain Eukaryota; kingdom Metazoa; phylum Arthropoda; class Insecta; order Diptera; family Tipulidae; genus Tipula; species Tipula vernalis. Next base: position 170,702,212 of record OY282558.1, on the reverse strand, counting down.
TTATTGACAATTATTTATTTATTTATTTGATACCTACAGTAACTACAATCGGAACAAACAATTACTACTAGCTACAATTATTAAAAAACTTAAATAAAACATTTTTGAACAAATCTCTCGACAAGAGAAAATCAAAAATTTCAAAAACTGAATTGAACACCCGTGATATTCTCAGGATCGGTTCCGAAGGACCATAGTTTGTTGGCACCAGGCCAATGAGTAAAAGCCCATCACGTTGACGCATTCGGCGTTCGGGAGCATAGATTTTTAGACGTGCGAGTTCTCGGTACGGAAATTAATGATGTCGCGGACGTACAGCGCGGAAGCTACGTCATGGTGATAGTCTAGGCGATGCAGTTTCAAAAGATTACATCGATCTTGATAAGGTGGGAACATCGGAGTGCGAACAGAACAAATTGCTTCTGAAAACTCTCAATCCTCCCGGAATGACAGTGGCAGGATGGCGCCCAAACTGGAGATGCATACTCCAAAATAGACTGGACAAACGAGACATACAGTGATGTCAAAGTTATCGGGTCCCTAAAATCCCTGCAGTTTCGTTTAATAAAGCCCAACATAATATACGACTTTGAAATAATGGTATTAACATTTCTGGTAAATGTAGCGTCAGCTGCAAAAATCACACCAAGATCGGAAATGAACTCGACTCGGTCAACGTCTTCATTATACAGCTGATATTGGTGAAAAATGGGTGAGCGGATACGATTAAAAGAAAGCGTCTTACATTTGCTTACGTTCAGAGCCAGTCTATTGTTAATTGACCAACTAGAAAATCTATTTAAGTTCTCTTGCAACTTTACACAATCAGACAAACTAGAAACCAGGGCGAAAATTTTCATGTCATCTGCGAAGAGGAGGCATTTAGCAAACTCAAAGCATAGCACCACATCGTTGATAAACAATGAAAACAACAATGGTCCAATATTACTACCTTGAGGCAAGCCAGATGGCACTTGAAATAATTGGGAGTAATAACCCAAGATCCTAACGGAATGCCAACGATCAGTGAGGTAGGAACGCAACCATTTAATAGGAATGAACTGACAAATTTAGATTCTCTAACTTACTAGGAAGAATAGAGTGGTCCATCATATCAAAAGCCTTGGCAAAATCTGTATAAACAACGTAAAGCTGATGTCTGAAATTTACACTATCAAATAAGTCGCTACAAAACGAAATCAACGATGCAGCCACTTTTTTCTTGCCGTTATTGAAATTCCAGAACTCCTTAGGACTAGATGTTAACCATTTCTCAATTCGCAATACATAGTTGTTGGAAAGGAACCAGTTTAGGCACTTAAATTTCTTGCGCGATATATCAAAATGTGGATAGTATTTAACACCATGCAATCTATACAATGAATGAAGCTTATTAGGTCGTTTCTCAAGCAACACCAACTCATTGTTATACCATGGCTCCCGACGGCCTATGTTATTTATTTTAACCCGCGGAACGTGCTTTTTGATACCATACCTGAGAAGATCGTTGAAACTTAGCATAATACAGTTCAAATCACCACCGCGTTGTCAAGTCGCCCACAACGATAAGTTGGTCACTAGGACGAACTAGAGGCATAACAGCTGAGTCGATGAAGTTGATAAACGTGTTGTAGTAATTCAAGTCCGATCTGTAAGGTATGTATATACACGGCGACTACAACAATCGAAGTATTATTGGCCAATCTGACTCGAACAGCAATCACGTTTCAGCTAGGATGACAGGCAATCATATCATTAGGAACCGAATTCTTTACCGCAATCAAAACACCACCACCCTTACGACTGGTGTCAAAATCGTATCTATCCTTTCTATGAACGACATAATTAGATGGGAAGTATTCTTCGGAGAACATATTTATCGTAAGCCAGGTCTCGCTGATTATTATGACGTCATAATCGTTGTCAAGTACGCCTAAATGAAAAACCTTAGGTTTACCTAGAATACTGGAGGCGTTGTGATAGTAGATCGAGGTGAAATCGTTGATAGTGTTGGTTGCATCAGCAGTTATTGATGTTGTTGAAACGTTATAGCAGCTCTTCTAGTTTACTTTGAATGCACACTTAAAAATGTTGCAGTGTTTTATGATACAAGCCTTGCATCGCAGCATATATGATATACCGTATATCACATTATGATTAAAATCTTGCATCGAAAAATAAACCGATGCAGTTATAATCAAAAAAGAAGCAAGTTTTGCATCAAAAAAATCGTTCTGTTGAAGTTGGTTGCAAACGTAACGTACTACGTGCGTACCTATTCGTATATTTAGAACGTGAATTTTTCATTTAAATTATTTACCAACTAACATACGTACGTACTCTGTCAGCCTCTGTTTATAATCAACCACTTTAATAAGGTTAACATAGAAACCCAATTATTATAATGTAAGGCTAAAGAGTTGACTTAGCCTTTAAGGATGAGGGTTTACTGGCACATAATACCATAAATGTGCCTATGTGCATGTGTCACCTTGCATTTATTTAACCATTCCAAGTAAAAACAATATGATAGTACTGAAGTACCTATAGCGCAGTTGGTTTATACTTTTGTAAAATATATACATACATAATCTTAATATTTTGCAAAAGTATAAACCTACACTAAGGCGCAATACACCAAATAAAACTATATGGCCTTAGCTCAATAACCGTTCAATGAAATAACGTATCCCTATATTATATTCATTTTCAAATGGTCAAATTTTTAAATAAGAGTACAAAAAACAAAGACAAAAATTAATATGTAGCTATTAATAGCTTTTCTATTCGTTTGAGAAAAACAGGGCTTACCACTCAATTTAACTTTACAAATATAAGTATGTAAATAACATCAATTTGGATATTCGTTAGTAAATAATTTTATAATTTACAAAGTATTTATACATAATATGTATATATATTACATATATAAAACATTAATTTGTTATATAACGTATAATTTGTTTTGTAACTATAGCTAAATACAAGATGAATTAAACAGTACTTTTATAATATAACAGCGTTAATTTTTAGAAGTGTCTTCCCCTGTTGTAGTTTAAGCAAACAAACTGAAACAACCACACAAACATGTACCGTCTCTCTTCTTTATTCGTATTTCGTATCGTTTCAAACGTATCTACGCAGTGCAAAGTTTATCGTCATTCTTTCTTTTGGACAATTGTGAAGTGCAGGATATTAACGTACATAATTTTTTATATATTTCTTATAAATACTTTTATTGTGAGATTTTATTTTATTTAATATAAAAAATATATTTAGGTATATAAAAAGTGAAAAAGAAGTTATAAAAAAAGTGAAATTTACAGTTTAGTTATTATAAGATCCTTGTTCCATGTGATTTTTATCCATTGTTTGTTCCGATGGATTTTTGTTTTGTTAAGATTAACTTTAAAGGGGTTGTTAATTATGTTAAAATAATAAAACACGAGGAAACATGGGAATATAAAGATTTGATTTAATCAGGTAAGTTGTAAATATTTAATTCTAATAATACTAATTAAGTATTCGAATTATTTTCGGTGGTTCCCGTTATTATTTTTCTTTATTGTGACGCTTACTATTTTTTTCCTATGTGATGGAAGATTGCATCATAATTTCATTTTCTTTTTGATTTATGATATTACATTGCATCGTATCAGCTGTGAAAAAAATAAATGTGCGTGTCTCTCGGAAATATCCATTTGATCAATGTATTTGTAATCAAATTTTTTTAATTGAATTATAATTTTATATGATTTTATTTTCAGCGTCTATATATGCTAATATTTCTGCATATGATATCGACTACTTTATAGATTTGCAAGGTGTTAGAATTTGTGAGGAGGATTTTGTAGATATCGTTACTGAACGAAAAACTCATCCGGAATTTCAGTTAAAAATACTTTTGAAAACCCATGATAATAGTACCATTATTATATAAATGTATTGAATGTTATTTAAAAAAATTTTAATTTCTTTATTGATACAATAGAGAATTACCTGAAATTCAAGCAACACCATTGATTCGTCAAAATTGCCGGTTAGGTTATCTAATGCATATAAATGCAAAAGTATGTAATTTATTTGAATAATTAATTTAAAATTCCCTGAAATAACTTTAATATTTCTAATTACAGGATTTAGAAGATTTTATTCTACAAACTCAAAACGCGTACGTATTGAGCAAAAAACTTATAAACGGCGGGTCACCGAAAGGCCTTTCGGATACTGAAAGACGGGCGATAATAAGGGAGGGTGTGGATTATCTAGTATTTAAATTTAGTACTTATCATCCCGATCCAGCACACATCACGGCGCTGGCGCTAGCTATTGTGGAATTATTTCCACAATTCAAAACTAAACAGAAAGATAACGGAGGAATAGTATAAAATTAAAAAATTAATTAAAAAAATCTTCAAACTTAGAGCACCTATACTTTTATTATTTATTAGGACGCTTTATATGATAGAAAAAAAAATCGCGGGTATGTTATATCAAGATTAAACCGGGTACGCCAAAAATCATATGCATTAGAACATGCCGCTGGGAAAAAGAGTCGGAAACGCAATGTAGCAGGATCATTAATTTCAACGGAAACTAAACCAGCTTTTGACATAGACAGTGACGAAAATTTTTTGATTTTAAAAAATTTAAACGTAACTACTCAGAAAGATTTAATCAAACAGAAACTTCTCGAAACTTTGAGTGTGCGCATCCATATGTTACGGTCGTCACCTGAAATTGAAAAATTCTCAAAACAATTTCCCTTTTTTTATACATCTCCCGATCTGGTAAGAGTAATCAGTTGAATTATACTCTATTCAATAATCTCTATTCATGTGTATTAATATTTATTCATTTTTTGTTTACTATTCCAGATTCTATATGACTTCGAAATACGGTATTCCGAGAAACATCAACATTTTATAAACAAATGGAAAATTTGTTCACCACATATTAAACAAATTTTTATGGAAACTAGAGGGCCGCATTTTAAAAGCTTACCTGAGATTGAAGGTAAGATAGATCAGCTAAAGAATAATACACATACTAATAAATTTAAATTCTACTTAGAATTATTGCCTTCGATGCAAGACTTTTTTTACCTTCTAAATATATTACCACAAGTCGTAGCAGGTAAATCATCAGCCAATATCCAACGGGAACGATTCTCCATAAACAAAATATTAGTGTTTAGAACGGTAAGATTTTACTTATCTCTTATATTGGGAACTTACAACATATAACAAAAATGTATTTATACTGGTTTTCTATTTAAATTCACAGCTTAATCTTCTTCCTGAAGAACTAATCGCATCTGAATTGGGACATCCCTATATAATTGCTGAAGGTGACAATAAATCAGCGATATCACAATATCATCTTTGCATAGAAAGAGAGCTGATAATCTTACCAGGAAATTTTACTTTCATTGAAGCCGTTGATTTATTGTTTAAATCGCACTATGTGTTTGGGCTACATTTTGCTGATAGTTTAAAAACGTTTTGGACATTCATCGCTTACTATTTTTATGAAATTGAAGATGCAGGAACTATCCTGCAGGAAATATCCTGCAAATTAGATCTAATAACAGGTGTTAATTAACATTTTTTCATTAATTTTTTTTATAAACATAAATCATTTCCTTTTCTATCTTAATATACTAGCAAAAATGTATTTTTGCTATTTCTGTAATGAGGTATTTGCTGAATTAAATAAATTAATACTTCACCTAAAATATCAAGAATTCGTAAAAGAAAAGTCTAGCATCAAAATTAAATGTGTCAAAGAAATGAATTGTGATTGCACCTTCTAGACTTTTTGTGCCCTAAAAAAACATTTAAACAAATCTCACATTCTGGAAATAAATAATCCATTAGCCGACTCAAACGAGGCTGTATGTACTATAGCTTCTTTGGAAAAAATAGAGGACGTTTATATTCATAACGATCGTTTAGACAAATCTTCAGAGCTTGAAATTAAAACTCCAACTTTAAGTTACTTTGAAAACGCAATGAAATGTTTCTATGCCAAACTTAATCTATTAGGGTTGACAGAGCAAACAATGACAGTTGTTTTCTGCCAAACCAAAATCATAACTGATATCGGCATTAATATTATATCCGCATCATCCCAAATTAACACGACATTTAATAAAATTAAAATTTCTGAAACTATGAAAAATTTTTGCTCGAAATATAAACGCAAAAAACTGTTCTTAGAAAATTCTTTTTATATAGAACCACAACAAATTCCAATTGGATTTAGGTGGGAGAGGAGGTTCAATGGAGAATCATTCACTTACTCAAGAAAACTTGTTCAAAATTTTTTTTATACCAATTACAAAGACATTAACGACAATTTTTAAAAATTCCAGTTTTCGTAACTTATTTAGAGATTTCAATGTTTCTCACAGTTGCACTAGTGGAATTTACAAATTTGGCTGTTGCGGAGATCGTTTTCAGTCCATTAAGAAGGATTTTGTTAACGAAGCGAAAGTTTTAATTCAGCTGTACCACGACGACTTTGAAGTTGCTAGGGTACTTGGCAGTAAGATGATAGTTCATAAAGTAGGCGGTATATATTTTACAATCGTAAACAGTCCAACCAATCTAAAATCCAACCTACAAAATATATTTTTAGTAAGCCTTTTTTACGTAAACGATCTCCATGGCGATTTTAATTTAAATTCAATTTTACAACCAATTGTAGCAGATATCAAAATCTTGGAAAATGATGGTATATTTATAGATAAACTCGGTTTGGTTTCAGGAACAATACTTTCCTTTTCTCATGATAATCTGGCGGCAAATGACCTAATTGGTTTTACTAAATCTTTCTCCGCTAAATTTTTTTGCCGATTTTGTATTATGCCTAGCGGAGAAACAAAAAAATCAACTACTGAAGATCTAAAATTGCTTAGAACAGATGACTGTTACACTATTTTATGCGATCAACCGCCATTGAGAAAGTTAAAAATGATGGAAACCCAAGGTATTAGTCGCAATTCAGTATTGAACGATTTAAAATACTTTCACTCTATTAAAAGCCATAGTGTGGATCTATTACCTGATGGTTTAGAAGGCTTTGTTGTATTAGTATTGAAATATCAATTTGAATTCTTTATCGAACATAATGTTTTAACTAACATTGATAAAATAAATAATTGTATATCTGCTTATAATTTTGGATTCATTGATCGAAGAAATAAACCATCGAACATTAACCTGGAAAAAAGTAATTTAGGATAAAATGCCATACAGGTATTATGCCTAGCTACACATTTTCCGTTTATTTTTGACAGGTTTTATGATCAAGCTCACCAATGTCAATGGAAAGCTGTGCTTAGTGTTATTGAAATAATAATAATTTTATTTCGCAATGAATTAACTGATAGTGACATAAAACATCTACAAAGTATAATAACTTCTCATTTGTAATCGATAAAAACTACGTTCAAAAAAGATTTGACACCAAAACAACACTTCCTTCTGCATTATCCCACTGTCATCAGGCAAATGGGTCCTGTTATCCATTTGTGGACAATGCGGTACGAAGGCAAACATCGTTATTTTAAAAAAAATATAACACCTAATTTTATAAATATCTGTCAATCGTTTGCTAAAAGGCACCAACAAATGATGAGTAATGTTTGGGCAAATTCAACATTTAAAACCCAAAGTCAAAAGGGGAAAAAATCGTTATATAATTCTAATATTAGTTACAATTGTCTTGATAGGTTTTCTAGACCAATTTTTAGTTTATCATATTTTATCAGTGACTTTCATTATAAGAAAGGTTTCTGCATTTTGAAAGAAAAATTATCCCACCAATTAATTCATGTATATAAAATAATTGATATTCTTGACTGTAATAACGAAATATACTTCCTTATGAGTGAATTTATTGGAATTTATGATAAATTCTACTGTGGGTATCAATTAATCGAAAAAAACTCTAGTCCTATTTGTCTTAATTTTAATTCATTACAGTACAAAAAAGCTTATGAAAAACATTTTGTATGTAAAACTAAAATTTTTTATTTAATTGGATGCAATGTGCAATTGATTTAATTTTGATTAAATATATAAAATGTATTGTTTAGATTGCGACCTTACAAAAATCAAATTGAAATAGCAATTACAAGGTATAATTAAACTTAAATTAAGAATAGTTATTATATGAAGTGTAATCAATAATAATTTTATTGAATTTTAATTATATTAAATTATTACATTTTAATTATTTGAATTTTAAATAATTTTATTTTATATTTTATTATTATTATTTAATAAATAAATATATGTCGAATGAATATAATTCACTTAGTTTTATTACAACCAGTGGGTTCTGAGGATGATTTCATATTTGATACATCTTGATCTCGTTTACGATGCAACTTGATACATAATTTGTTGTGTTTCGATATAACTAATATCGTATATTATTTAAATGCAATCATAGTTGCAAAACGATACAGGACACATCGAAGCAATTCAGATACAAATTATAACAGATTACGATGCAAACTGCACCATAATTTCAATAAACACGTATTGCATCAAATTTCAAAATAACATGCATCGAAAAAACCTTGATGCAAATTGTTCTGTAAATCGTTGCAGGTAGTATCATATATAATTTTAATGTAATTTGTATCGAAATTGGGAGCATCATCAACTTTTTTTTTTTTTGGCACAAAGCGTAAATCGAAAAACGAAGCTAGTTTGCGCTGGAGTCATATACGAAACTATTTGCATCGCATATCAAATTTTTTTTTCGAGTGTGTGTAGCTGACAATCATTTCAGGTGAAACGGATCGGCCGATTCCGCTTATATATACTAATTGACCTTGTTGGAACTCCGAAATGAGTAGTTCAATCATCCATGACCGATATATCTGGATCTGTATTCTGGACGTATTTTAAAAAGGCATCTATTATAACTATCAAATGAGCATTACCTTTAAACATTTTCGGAAAAGGACCCAAGTGATTCACATGTATGTTGTGGAATGGTATTGGCGTCTTATAAATAGCATACATTTCACCTTCCTTTGTTCCACCTTTTGATTTTGTATAACCACATTCCAGACATGACGAAATATATTTTTTCACATAGTCCCTAATTCGAGAGAACCAATAGTGCATCTGCGAATACCTTCAATCGTGTTTCAACGCCCTGGTGTCCCGTATCGTCGTGATTCATTTTAGCTATACGCCACTTTAATGTTCTGGGCAAAACCCACATTCGTTTATCATGTACAATTCGGTACAATTGTTCTTTATATACCGTATAATCTGCGTGCATCTGTCGTTTATCAGAATTAATTGGTTTTCGACTCATAACTTCGATAATTTTTTGATGGTCTAAGGGTTGCATACCGATAAGCCAATTATCTTGCTGTGATACTAGGAACACATCAATCGTTGCTGGTTCAAGATCCACCGTGGTCATGTTTCATCTTCTGTCCACTTCGATTAACAGTATTAAAGCTACATTCAACCAATCGCAACCAGCACCTTCCTATTATTGGAATTAAATCCTTTTTGTAGCGCAAGTTGTAAACGCAGCACAATCCGTGACCAAAGTAAATGGCTTTCCGATTAAATAAATACGGAATCTGTGAAGCGCTTCAATGACCGCCAAAGTCTCCAATTCATATGAATAATATTTGCATTCGTTGTCCGTTGCCCAGCGACTAAAATATGACACTGGTTTCGTTTCACCTTTCTCGTCTCATTGGAACAGTATACCGGCGATACCTTTGGAATTTGCATCGGTGCGCACCTAATGTTCCAACTTCGGATTATACACCGTCAAAATATAGCGACTTCCAAACTTGCTTTTTCATAACTCGAGCGACATTGTTTGCTCATTTATTGAGTTAAAGGATTCATTAGTTTCAGTTAGCCGCATTAATGGTTCAGCGTTAACTGAAAAATGTTCAACGAATTTTCTGAAATAACTCGCTAATCCGATAAATTGTCTTACCTCAGGCGTTGGAAATGTTAAAATTGCGTTATTTTTGTTTGATCCCGGTCGACTACCATGAGAATCAATTTCATGGCCAAGGAATTTTACTTTCTCATTGTAAAACTGACACTTCTTTATTTTAAAGTTAATCCTTGTTGTTGTAATACTTTCAATAATCCTTCCAAATTGTCCTTACCTTCCTGGATGGTCGTACTTGGTATGATAGTATCATCCAGATAAACAATTACAAGATCGTTAACCTTCCGAGCGATGGCGTTCATCATTTTTTGGCAAACAGCTGGATCATTTGTTAACCCAACGTTTGTTAATTTAATTTCCTCTTCAACATCCGTTTTCCCAAGTTCTTTTAAATTTTGAGCAAAACAACTACCGAATTTTGTTATCAACTTAAATAAACAAGCGCGTTCACTCATTTCAGCCAACAGGACTTCATTTATACCTCCGTTTTGCTCGCCAAATGCTACTTGAAACATCACATCTTTCTGCCATATTCAAAGTTCGATTAATCAATAAAGTATCGCTTATGTTGAGATTTTGAAATTTAAATATACTTTGCTTTCTGATCATTCTTACGGTTGGTTTATCAATAAAATTTTGATCAATTAGAGATTGTGTCAGAAACAATAAGAATCGCTCGTATCTTCTCGTTATCAACCACACCACCATCTGCAAATCCTTTGACAAACACGTTACATTTACTTCGTTCCATTTCAAACCCCACGTTACTCTCTCGTATCAATGAGCATTGACTTCTGCAACCAATTAATCGCAAAACTTTCACATTACCGTTCAACATTACAATTTTGATATAGACACGCACCGTTGTTATTCTATCATTAAAAGATTTTTTAGTGCCAGTCGTAGTGGAATATTATGTTTGTTCCCTCGGATGCACACGCAAATATTTCCTACATCGTTCTCGTCTCTGTGGTTCAGGACAATTTATAGACAAATGTCCTGGTTTTGAACAATTATAACATTCATATGTCCTAGCTGGATGAATTTCGTTGGTTGCTTACTGGTTGTTAACTGGTTTTCTCGGTGTACTTATATTATTTTTTGTATTTAGCCGACTCTGCGCACTTCGTTGTCGCATGCTCGAATACCACTCGATACGTTGACACAATTCATCCACATTAGCTACTATTTGTGTACGCAACGATATACTTAGCTGATAATCATTCAGCCCCAAAATTATATACTTTATCAAATTCTCATCTGAAATTTTACGTTGGCGGATGGCACACATTTCGTAATAATATTCAATCAACGTTAGTTCTCGTTTGTGAATTTTTGATACTAACTTATCGTGTAACTCTGCTTCGCCCATAAGTGAATTAAAGTAGCTTATTCCCAATTGTTAACATAACCATTCGTTCATCTATTTCATAAATATTCACCAACTATTCAACTTTTTGAACGAGTTGTTCCGACGTTAATAATGCTGCCCTTGCAGGATTGAATTCTTGAAGTATATCGACTCAGAGATGATTCGAGGATTAAAGTTTCCTCATAAGTTTTTAAAGTGCGTATACATAGGGCGGCAGATATATTCCTGGTGAGTCTCGATTCTCCCGTTTAGCCGTAAATGTTTACACTGCCTACTAATGGTATGAAATTCGCTCACGGTATTTGTGAAAGTCGGGCGTACTATGATCTATTGGTTATATGTAGTACGGTTTTCAGCACAATTAGTTTTTGTTTTCTCAATTTTTATAATTTTGTGATACTTGTTACAAATTCTTGAAAACCCTTGAAAACTTGACACTTTGCAATGAAAATCACAACGCATTGCGCTATACAATAACCCCAAGGTATTCGAACTCTCATGACCTCGAACAATTTAAATATTATGGAAAAACCGAATATTAATGAAACTAAAGCTCCGCTATTGACAAATAATATCAAAACAACCCAACTGACCGCAACTCCATCACATGAAAATTGTGCTGAATTTCTTCCAGCAATAAGTAATGATAAATCACATCAATTCAGGATATCTACGAGTTCAGATATAACACTCTAAAGGTCGATTTTACATAAAGTATCTAAAGATTTTTGGAAAATCGAATTTTCACAGACAGTCCACGGTAAGAATCTTGACAAGAGTCTTCAATCCAATCATTGCATCCTGTTAACTTTCGATTGAACACTATCGGCTGATTTCAACTATATTTTTGTTTTCTCTTCTTCGACTTGTCACTTTCCGCATGAAACTTTCCGATAACTTTAAAAGTGTAGGATAAACTGAATACGTGGCTTTACAAATTGTAAAAACAATATAAATGTTAAATTGAAAGTGTGAAGTTCTTTTTTTTACATACAACATAGTATTTTTGTTAAGTTTATGGGTTAAAGGGTTTCTTCCTGTATGGATTTGTGGCGTCGATCGAAATTAAATTTGTCAAATTATAAAAATGCACCTTTAAGAATAATTAAGTACAAAATATTCGCACCATTTTTAGATTCCTAAAAAAACGTAGCAAGCAACAAAATAAAAAAAAAAGGTTTTTTGTTTTTTCGAAAAAGAAGAAGGTTTTGCTAAAAAAAAAATATCACTTACGACTTTAGTCTTTTCTTGGTGCAATTGTATCTCCTCTCTGTTTTTGTAACAAAAATAAAAATAAAAGGTGTACAGCTAAAGTACTTATGATTAATATAAAAATCAATTAAAAACATATATGTTATTAATATAACAAACACTAAAGAAGCACGAAAGGGGGATTCGCATAATTGTGCTCGATAGGGAGTTACCATCACCGAGCCGCTAAAGATTCATTTTTTATGAAGAAGCCCCCAGCAACCGTTAGCGATAACTTATATCGGCCACAAATTTTGAGATGTTTTTTTTTCCTTTCGATCAGATCAAGATTGATAATCAGTCCAAATCTAGCAACCAACACGTCTGCCACCATCATCAGCCACGATGATCAATTTTTGGTTTTTATATACCACTTATAAGTTTTAGACAAATTGAAATGTTTTCCTTTCTAAAAAGGTGAAGAAAAAAAAAAAAAGAAAAATATTTACTTCGATTTTTCTCACCTAACTAACTTTGACATTCCCGAAGTGGCATAGCCAAGTTAAATCAATTTTATATAAATGTAATTTTCTCGTCGATTTTTTACGTCGACTTTACTTACATTAATTCGAAATAAAATGAAAACTTCATACATAATACAAAGTACCTACCTTCATGTGTATACATACCATACGATACTTGGATGTTCAAAAAAATAATCGCGGAAGTAAGCAACAAGAACAAAATTCAATTTGAACCGAATACAAAGCACAACCAAGAAAAATACCAAAAAAAAAAAACTTCTGTCGGTGTATACAGACAGAATATTAATTTCTGTACACTCCCCATCGTGGATACGTATTAAATAAATTCAAGACAGTCAGCTATTAATAATGTTCCGAATTGTATGTATTGATTTGTAATTGAACATGTTCTCTGATTTCCCATATAACCAATTATATTGTGTATTTGTGTTGTTGGGGAAACGGAATATTTTGATTTATTTCCTTCCGCGCGCACATACCATTCAGCAAAAAAAAAAAAAATAAAACAGCAGCACATATTTTATACAGCCAAGATGTAGGGTATACATTTCTGTGAGATTTTGAATTGCTAACAGCTGAAAATATGCGAAGTGAAATGATATTAATGGTTATAAATAGCGAACATACGTATAAAGCATAATTCAGTGGCTGTTTGTTTACCTCTCTATCTGAATATATACATATATAACGACGCTACATCCACACATATTTTATGCTACTCATCTAACAGATTTACAAGGATTAATCCTCATTATAGATCGTTCTGGTTATGTGAATGATATACATAAAAAAAAATTGGAAACTCTTCAAAAACCATTTAATTTTTCAATACAATTTTACTAATTGAGGATTCGTATAATAAACAGCAAACAAACATCGCCGCTTGTATTTTTTTTATTATTTGCATAGATAGCGATGAATTTTAAAATATTTCAAGCACAGCAGAAAAAAAAATCGTTCGCAGCTTTTTTTATTTTTTATTTAACTTTTACCAATTTCTCTAAATGTAAAATAACGCGAATCTGCTTTGTTGTTAGTTATGTTATAAGGGTATAGTGGAATTTTACATTATTTTGTAATAGACTAAATTGATTTGGAATTTTATTATATTGAATTTCAAAACAATTTTCGTTGTAAATAAAAATTTATTGTTTTTTAGAAAATTATCGCAACCGGGCGATTTGCCTTGCACAATGCCACTAGACACTCGAAAACCACGATTTAAAGGCGAGCAATGGAATTACCTCGGTCTAAAAAGACCAAAGTATTGAAATCCTGTCAAAAATGATCAAGAATTTGGTTAGTCCACAACCACTTTTCTCGACGTTTTGAAAGTCCCTGAGTCCAAAAAAGCAAAAAAAAAAAAGATATCCTTCCGTCTGTCTGGATGTCTGTACCCATGGTATCTCGAGAACGGCTGGTTCGATTTAGAATTTTTTTTGCCAATCTGTTTCTATGGTCAAGGCCGTGATTTGAAAAGCTTTTGGAACCTGTGCGTCAAGAGGGTCGGATACCTGCCGTACGAATTGAACCAAAATACCTGGTTATAGAAATATTTACCAATTTTTTATATATGGTGGTTTGATTATTCAATTGGGCATTGAATTTTAGGTTGATTTGAAGGTTAAGTTAGGGATCAATTTGCGGGTTGAGAAAGTTGAGTTGTAGTTGAGTTGGGGCTGGATAGGTTATAGTGAATTGTCGATCAATTTTTTATATATGCTGGTTTGAGGTGTGAATTTGGTGTAAAGTTTGCGGTTTAGTTGAGGGTTAAGTTGGGTTCCGTTTGCGAGTTGAATTAGGGTTCAGTTGCGGTTTAGTTGGTGTTGGATTAGGGATAAGTGAGCAGTTGAGCAATCTATATATATATATAGGGAAACCTCACTAAAACGGAACTCGACGGGACCAAAAACGTTGTCCGTTAAACTGCGGATTTGTGATTTTTTTTAAAAAAAATTTATTGGGATTCTATATCTTATCAGATTTTGATTAAATCCAGCATTTCCAACGGAAATGGGATATTTAAATGATTTTAGACGAAGTTCTAGAATATGGCCAAGTAGGATGGAACTAGGCTGTTCCTTAATTGATTATGATGAAATTTCACATGTGCGTTGGAAATGTGATTCTAAAATGGTTTTTGGATAAAGTTTTGGAATATGGCCAATTAGGATGAAACTTGGCTATTTCTTAACTGATTTGAGTGAAATTTGATATCTGCCATGGAAGTCGGATTCTAAAGTGATTTTTGGATATAGTTCTGGAATATGGCAAAGGAAGATGGAACTTGGCTGTTTTTAAACCGATTATGATAAAATTTGACATGTGCGATGGAAATTTGGTTCTAAACTGAGTTTTAGATCTAAAAATCAATTTAGAATTCCATTTCCAACCCACATATCAAATTTCATTTATTTATTTTTTTTGGCCATATTCTAGAATTTTATCCAAAAATCATTTAAGAATCGCATTTCAATCATGGATATCAAATTTCACTAAAACCGGCTAACAAATTGCCAAGTTCCACCCAAATTGGCCATATCTACAATTTACTAAAGGTTCAATTTGAAATGTAAAAAGGTCAATGTGAAATGTTAAAGGTTCAATTTGAATTGTTCTCGTAAAACCTGTATCATCGCAGAAATATCTGTCCGTATCGGCTCTAATAAAGTGTCAGCTTATTTAAGGCAGGTGTTCATTGGAAAACTTAAGTTGCATGGGACTTAAAAGTTTGTACGTTGAAGTGAGGATTCCGCTAAATTAAGTGTCTGTTGAAATGAGGTTTCACTGTACACAAAACGAACATTATTGCCGAATGATTTTTTTTTTTTAAAGGGTGGGTGTATGTAGCCCAGAGCACTGCTACTATTGAGGCCTATTGTGCATCCCTAGAGATTCCTTCGTGAAATGTAGATCTATATCCTTGATAAAAGCCGCTATCTGATGCACATCCAGTGGGTCGGCGTTAGGCCACTGTATTATGTACGCATGGAGGAACTTTAATCTTTTTAGGATGATAGCGTCGCATGTGAATAGTAGGTGTTCCGAGGTCTCCTCACCGTGCCCTGTTAAAAACCAGGTAAGGGATCTTAGGGATTGGCGATCCATCCTCGGTGCCTCTCCCAGACGTATAATATTATAACTGAATAATTTCTTGGCCTGTCTCATCCCAATGGAGGACTCCCAGACTAATTTCCTATAGTTCTGCTCCCAGTCCCTTATACCATCTGCCAAATGGGTTTCGGAAAAAGGAATACTAGGACTGGGACCCAGGAAATTTCAGCTTGCTTCCATTTTTGCACATCGGTCTGCTGCCTCATGTCCTTTAATGGTGGAGTGGCCGGAAGACCACAAAAGGGTGACTTTATTTGCTTTACCCAGTTCTAATAAATTACAGTAGCAGCTCCAGATCAATTTCGAGTTGAACACTGAAGCTCCTAAGGCTAGCAGAACTGCCTAGCTGTCCGAGATTATATAGATCTCGGTCTTCTTATATTTATTTTTGAGACATTGAAGCACACATACCTCAATAGCAAGGGTCTCTGCCTGAAAAACTGTGCGAGTGCTCCCCAGTGGTATGCATAGTTCTAGGTTGGGCCCGACTATCCCTGCACCGGTACTCCCGTCTGTTTTTGACCCATCCGTATAACATACAGAAGCATGGCGGGGGAGGAAGGAGATAATATTCTCTACCAGTGCCCTATCTGGCAAACTAATGGTAAAATTCCTCCGACAATCGATTGTCCTTACCATCAAATCCGATAGTTGGATCAATTCCTCCTTAAAATTTAATGTATGTAGGATACTGTTGTGTCCTGGCCTTATGGTTTTAATTTTGGCTATTATTCTTAGGCTCAGACCTTTTGAACCGGCTACTTTTTTAATGTGTAGGTGCAGTGGTGAGAGCTCCAGTATTCTCTCAAGGGCAGCTGTTGCTCCAGTTGCACCCACACAGATTAACCCTCTGGATCTTATCCAGTATTCTCCGTGCACCTGTCTGCTCCGTCTTTGGCCACCAAACAAACGCCACGTAAGAGACCATAGGTCTCATGACGGCCCGGTAGAGCCAAACCAATATTTGTGGGCTCAGTCCCTACGTTATGCCAATCATTCTATGGCAGGTGAAGTAGGTCTTATTCGTCTTGTTTGTAATATGATTTAAGTAGGGATTCCATATCAATTTCTAATCACGTACGATACCCAGATATTTAATCTCCGTTGACAGTTGGAGAGTTAACCCACTCCCCCCCCACCAGGGCTATCGGCGGGAGGCCAATTTTCCTCCGGTTGGTAAAGAGCGTACAGTTGACCTTGTTGGGATTTACCGTAAGGTCCACCTCCGTGCACCAATCATTTACTACCTCTAGGGCTTGTTGCATCTTTCCCCTACTGTATTTGCGAATCTGCCCCTAACCATCAAGACTAGGTCGTCCGCATAGGTAATGCTCGGGAAGTCTGAATTTCTCAGTCTGGTAAGTAATTGATCCATCGCGATCAGCCACAATTAGGGAGAGAGAACACCTCCCTGGGGGCAACCCCTGGTGGCCGCAATGGTGATGGTTCTATCTACAGAAGAGGGCGTAATCCTCCTGTATTTTAGCATGTTTATAATCCACCTTACGGTAGAGGGTTCTATACCCCTTGCTAGTGATTGTTCCTGAATTACCTCGAGACTAGTATTATCAAATCTCCTTGGATATCAATGAAGGAGCATAGTAATAATTCTTTATTCCGAAGCGTATCTTCGATTTCCGATGTCAGCTCGTGTAGGGCCGTTTCTGTTGATTTTGCTGCTTGGTATTCGTGCTGCCTAGAGGCCAGAGGGTATCTTTGGAGAGTATTTGATCTGATACAAAGTCCCAGAATTTTCTCCATGGTTTTTTCCCGCTTTTGGGCTAAAAATCACCCGAACCTCCCTCCAGCATTTTGGAACATATTCCAAGCTGTAGCTGGCTCTGAAGTGTATAGTAAGATAAGGCAGCAAAGTCTGCAGTCCTTGCTGTAGAAAGGCGGGGTATATGCAGTCCCCTCCCGGTGATTTGAAAGGGCCGATAAGTACTACACAATCTGGGAAGTGACCTCTCACTAGACATTCCAGAGTCTCCTCCCTGGTTGTGGTTGTCTCTCCACTTGGTTTCTTAACAGATCCCAAAGGATTCCTGTGCTCCAAGGAGAGTCCCTTCTCAAGTCGACAAGCCATAGTTAGTTTGTCTATTTGCTTACAGAAGTCTCTCCAGCTGAGTATTTTGCTCTGCCTAAGAGCTATGTTGTATTGGGTAAGGGAATTCTGATAGGTGGTTCAATCGTTCGTCCTCTTAGCCCTATTAAAAAGTTTACGGACATTCCGTCTCATGTTTTCCAAGTTTTGGACCCACTAAGGAACATCCCTTGTGCCTTTAATAAGCATCAGGAGTGAGCTTGAGTGGTAGGTATTAATTATTACCTCTGTAACGTTATTTGCAACTCTGTCGAGGTCATCGACAGAGTTTATCGTGGTCTGTAGACCAGCTAAGTTATCCGAAAGTCTATCGTTATAGACTAGCCAGTTGGTACGTTTTGCTATCCTTACCATCAACTCTTGTCTCAAAGGGATATTGATATCAAACCTGATGTCATATAATCTGAGAGGGATGCTTCCTTGGACACATGCCAGCCAAGAATTGCACTGGAGGTTAGACAGGGTAAGATCCAGTACCTATCTCCTAACCGCATTGACAAAGGTCACATCACTCCCTTTATTGTTAACTGCTAAGCTGTTACTAAGACATAATTCAAAAAGTTGCTCACCTTTTAAATTGGTGTTGCTGCTTCCCCAGACTACGTGTTGTGCATTAGTATCGCAACCAATGACGAATTTTTGGTGATGTATCGTGCAATAATTCACGAAGCTCTGTATCAATTCTGGAGGGGGGTCATTCTCATCCCCGGGAAAGTATGCAGAAGCAATGTTAATTACCCTCCTGCCTCCTTTTGGTAAAGGCATTTCTATTGAAACAGCCGTGATATCCCTAGAACTAAATTGGTTAATAGATAAGATATTGTTCCTTGAGTAATAGAGAATTGCTGTCCTCGGCCTATCTGCAGCCGTGTCGTAGACTAGCTTACCTGTATTGGCTGCAATACCTTTAATCTTCCCCTTGTTGGTCCAAGGCTCCTGTATGAGCGCTATATCCCAGTCCTTAATAATAAAAAGATGGTTTAGGTTGTTTGTAGCCGTCTTCGATCGATGCAGATTAATCTGCACGAATATCTGTTTCGCTACGGTTGCAGGTTTGGTGTGTATCACTATGATGTGTATTTTTTTAATTTTTTATTATGTCTTAGGCTCCGGAGAGCCCGGTTTGCTTGGTTGCTGTTGCTGTGTCACCCTTCCTCTAGGGGTCAGCCCATGGCTCTTTCCGCTCTTTCCTCGGCCCGGTTTGGCCGGTCTCTCTGTTCCGGTGGTGCCAGGTCTTCTGGCCTCCCCCGGCCCAGTAACCCCATCACAACGGCCCGCGTTCTCAGCCAAAGCTGCCCTTGACGTGCCAGGCAGATTCGGCTCCGCCCCTCTCCCCTTGACTGTATCCACCGCCCCTCATTCTTTGGGCGGAAGTGTACAGAGCCAAACATCCAATTGACTCTGTAGTTGGAGCCCTTCAGTATCTCCGCCGTTTTGTGTGAAACGGACATTGTGGGTTGAAGGAGGTCGCCTTCTCGCTCTTTCCTGTCAATAATTCTCCAGTCTGCGTCTCTAAGGTCCTTATTCTGGATCGCCAGTCGACGCAGTATCTTGTCGTTTGCCGCCTTACCCCCTCGTGGCATGTAAACAAATATAATCTTTAGGTGAGGCAACTCCTCCTCCCCGACTGCCTTCAGGGATGCTCCGTCCCACGTCTGCCGTTTCTTCATCGGCACAGTTGACCGTGGGCCAACCGTTTCTGGTGCGACATCCCAGGAAGTTAGGGCTGACACCATCAACGGCAGCTCCGCCACTGTCTCCATTATAGCATCTTGTACTGCCAGAATCTGGGCAATACCACAAGTTTTGTTTCTGGGTAGCCTTGGTCGGTAAACTCCAACCTGATAGCCTTCACTGTGGTACTATACGTTGTGGCCGTGTCGGTCCTGTTTTTGGGGCAACTCTCCTTATTGTCGCCCTCGGTTGCAGCTTTTAGGGCAGCTTCCAATGCCTTCGGTGAAGGACTGGAAAATTTCCCTTTGTTTTGCCGCGATGCCTTTTGGGTAGAGTCGTCATCCGACCTATTCCTCTTGTTAGTTCAGACAATCCTGTCCCTGATCTTCTCCTTACATTGCTGCAAGGCAGCGTCGCGGGGGACCCCTAACCTAATTAGATGGGACAGACGTCTCCTCGCGGCTCCACTGAGGCGTGCTCTCTTCTTTGATGTTACCTCGAGCTCCAAGTAAAGGAGACCCCATCACTACGTCTGTGCTAGAGTTTTCTGTTAATTGTTCAATCTTAGAAGCAGGGCCTCCTGAATGGTCCTTGTTATCTTCTGAGACTAGTGCGTTTGAAGGAGCACCGCCCTTATTATTTTTGTTTTTGATTGAATCCATATAGTGTTGATTTGGTTGAGGAATGGAAGGTACACTACGGCAGCGCCTCTTGCTGTGGTAAGGCTGATTGAAACCGGAGGTCGCCTAGTATCCGGAGTTCCGTGCTACCGACCAACTAATCCCTTATCATTTATTTCTCGGCGCACGTGTCTCACCTTAGATTTGTTTTTTATTTCAAGGTTTATAACATACATATTTTAGCGTCGTACTTTAGCCTGTTGTTCGGTAAACGAGCCAACAGTTACCGGAGGTCACCACGAGGAGGTAGTACGTACACTTGCGAATCACGTTCAGGTTACCACTCGCGCAGATCGTGGGCACACAGATAGGACTGCCTAAAACGTGATCAGAACAGCCTGCTGTAGCCCACCCTAATGGAAGGTTACGAAGCCGGTATTACTACACAGCTTTATTCCCTCCTTCCAGAAGGCGCCGGACCTCCGCCGAATGATTTATAATAATGCATTAAACTATCTGGTGCAAATTTGTTGTCCAACTAAACAAGTGATGGAAAAGTTATTAGTACCATGTAAGAAGAAATACAAAGACTTCTTAGAACATTTATCTCAGATTGAACATAACATAAATAATTAGAATCCCCTGACGCCCTGACTTCTTATATCGTAGCACGAATACACGAAGTAAGGATATTAAAGAAATAAAAAGCTTCCAATTGACATTCGTTGATTTTTACATGAAACTTTGCGAGCAAATTCAACAAAGATTTGACCTAGAACATATTCAACCAGCCGTAAGAATGATTTGGTTCACAATTACTTTATACCTTGTCGTAGACTACATTTATAGTTCTTCCTTCTGAAGCCAGGATAATAAGGTTGCTAGAGAAGCTTACTCTAGAACAAGCCACGTAGAGCTGCCAATATCTGCGGTTTTCAAAGTTTGCCACTGGGCCTAAAAACCGGTCATCGCGAAACGGATCTTAATGTGGAACTGAAGCATTTTTAACTCAAACGGGGATATTGCAATGCATCAGCCACCTTTAGCAGCCGAGTTCACCGACCGGTTGCGTTGGAAATGGGATTTTTCACTTCCATTCTATGGAACTTGTCTATTTTTTAATCAATTAAGATGAAATTTGACTTGCACAATGGAAATGTAATTCGAAAATGATATTTGGATGAAGTTCTGACAAATGCCAAAGTATGATGTAACGTGGCAGTTTCTCAAGCGATTTTGATGTGTTGTTTTGTAAGTTCGATAAGTAGACTAGTATTGGGATTCTAAAATTATTTTTAGATTAAATTCTGGAAGATCGCCAGTTAGGATAGAATTTGTCCATTGCTTTAAATTTTACATGTGCGATGGTAATGGAATTTTAAAATAATTTTTAGACAAAGTTCTGGAATATGGGCAATTAGGAAGGAACCTTATTATTCCTTAACCGATTATAATGAAATTCGAGATTGGGAATGAGGATTTAAAGTAATATTTCTAATTCCGAAACTCTGCACTACCCTTATTAGTTTCAGAACTGAGGTGCGTGTCCGCGTCCAAAATAATGATGGCTATCACGTTTCATATAGACTTTATATCACGTATCATTTTAGAATACCTACCTGATAGGGTTCAGTTAGGGATTGATTGATTCGGGAGTTAGTTTGAGTTGACTTGATATAATCTCACGAACGCACGTAATACAGACCGAAGTTCTGATCACCTCGTGATGTTTCAGCCCTTTATATTTTTTTAATTTCAATGGCCATGTTGCACTTCGGCGTTAAAATGGCACGCTCATATGTCTATCCAATCGATTTTCCTTTATATTCTCTATATTAGGAAAAATATTTTCTATAAGATCTGATAACGTAGTCACGACTAATCCAAGATCGGAAGCGATCTGGGATATCTTACTCTCAACGAGATGCTCTCCATTACCTATTTTGATTTAAAAGTTAGAGACTTGCTCAGCAGATACGTCACATCCCAAGAGAACATCCATGTTCTGCTTGAGGAACGTTTTTGGATGCTTGGCCACAGATACTATGACTTAACAAATGCTCTAACTTCATCAGCTCGTGTTCTTCTATGCACTACCAGTAACGTTTATCGAAAATCTCAGGCCAACAGCAAGGTAAGACCTCCCATGACTTCATTGACTCCCATGATGTCTTTGATAGGTCAGTTTAATGCCTCAAAACTTCGTGCTGTGTTTCGCTACATTGCACAGAGAAGTTTCAGAATTTATAAATTAGGTTCAACATAGTAGCGGCAATACTTGATGATGCAACAGTCATGTCTATTCCGTGTTTACTTCTGATTTTTGCTAAAAACAAGTTTTAAAGAAAGGTTTTCAGAGAATCTACTTATTGACAGCCAGTTACTCACCTGTTAAGGAACCTTCCTTATTATACCAAAAATTCCGTATAGTAACTGGTCCATTTGTTCAAAATTCCTCCGGGTCTTTTTGGTTGAGGTAGATCATACTGGGGTAAACTCTGATCTACCAAATATAAAACCGCATTCTCAACATGCAGAAGACGTTCGTTATAAACGATTAACTGGCGAACGCTTCCTAGAAGTACTTTCTTCATTTGGCGTAGGACGTTCTCAGCGAAATTATTTGTATATTTCTCCCAAAGGCTAACAGGATTAGACAGTTGAGGAAATATCAACATCATAGTAAACAGCTCCCTTAAACAGCCAACAGGGATGTACTTGCTATATCTTTAGATTTTGTGCTTTATGTGGAGCCATTTCATTATGCGTATGACAAATATCATCTTCATACCTTTCTGAAATTTGTTTTTAAATTGTCATTTAAAGTAAGAAATCAATGTGAAATGTTCTGTTTTCTAAGAGATTAAAAACCATTTAGCCTCCAAATTTTACATTCCTATGTTAAACGGTTTGGGCTGGGCAATGATTGTCAGTCAGTGCATACTTTACGTACTTACAGGTTTCCATGGTAACCAGGCGATTTCACTAGCACAATTCCACTAGACACAATTCCACTGGTCGGACTTCTTTTGGGACAATTCCACTTGACACAATTCGACTGGAGAACAATTAAACTTCCGTTATAACTTGTATAGTTACAAGGAAATCCAAACACACACTTTAATATTTTATTTGTGTTGTTGAAACTTAATTACGGAGATAATTATAACTAAGGATTTTAAATTAATAAAAACTGAAATGGACAAAGAAGCTAATTTATGCTCCATAAACAAAACTTCCAAGATGATTTGAATTTCAACCTGAATATTCCTAGTCAAGTAACGAATGTAATTTTTTACTATTATGTAGTTATAATTTATAAACACTAGTATACCCATTAGTTATTTCCGTCGACTTCTTTTAGAACGCAAGGGCATATACCATAAATAAAAAAAGTTATATAAATGAAACTCATGGTACGGTTCCCTTCAAAACATAAGTGATCGATCAGGTTATCTAAAGCAAAATTCCCGCTATAAGTTATATTTGCCTAATTAATTTGGTGTGTTCTGCGTTACTATAATCAGAATTGTTGTCGTCCAACCAATATGTCTGTTTTCGAAATTTGCAAATTTACGAACTGCACGCAAATTATCTTTTTATTGTTTATGGGCCTTCTATTATCAAATCTTCTGGTCGTAAGTTAATAACAAAATAACGCGATTCTAGTAGAATTTGGCATGATATGGAGGCTTTCATGAAAGTAAATGGATTTCAAAAATTTTGCTAAGACACATAAACCTAAAAGAGATGCTTATCTATACTCCTTGAAAAACTCATAAAGTCTTACTCTTTATTAATAATAACTCGAGTATAACATCTTACTTTAGTATAAAAATTAAGTTCATATGCAGGAAATTCCGTCCTATATTGATTTGGATTTGATAAACCGAATTTTTATTTTTTTTGCTTTCGCTCCATGAATAATTTATCGAGAGTTTTCGATTTTATTCTACTTACTCGTATAACTCGACATTTGCTTATTCAATAGAGTAGAGAACAAATATTCTTATAGAATTCGAATACTCTTCTACACACAGGTGAACTAACACAAAATTTGAATTTCAAATTGAGTTTCGACTAACTTCGTCGAGATGAGAAGAGAAATGTGTAAAGGTTTAATAAAAATTAGAATAACATGGGAATCAATTATATTCCCATAAAAACAAATTCGATTGGAATAGTTACATATGTATAAACGGGGAATATGTGTGTCAGCTGGGGAGTATATCTGTATATGAATATATGTATATGGCACAGATTTTATGGAAATTAATATGGTCCATATTGAAGTCGGAATAGTATTTATTGTCCAGCTTTTAAGCGTCACATCCATTCCGAGCGAATTATTTCACTTTTAAGCAAACAAGGAATGATTTACTTTTTTATTGTTTAAAATGTACTACGGCAAAAAAAAAGTATATCAGGGAAATAAAAATGGAAAATGGAAATTGTGTGATAAAAATATTGAATAGCACGAACTTTGTAATTTCATTTAAAAGTTGGGTAAAATCTATAATATAAAAGAAAAAAATTATTGTGTTTTGTTTGTTCCATTAAAATAAAAAATTGACTTATATCGAATATTCGAAAATATAAAAGCTTTTTGTACTTATGTTTTCTTAAGGTGGTAAAAAAATGAATACGCGTAGTTAGAAGTTTATGTAACTTTATAAATCTTAGTCGCAACATAGAAATATGAATTTCTTAAGTCTTTCGTACAGTATCCAAGTTTTTACTATTTCCCCTAACAAAATAAGAAAATGTTGTTACATTTTAATGTATAACAGCCGCTTCTTCCTTTAAATGTTTACTGCGACGGTTAAAATACTTTAGTACAAAAGATGATTGTTTCTTTGTTTACAATATTACCAATTGATTATCGTATACACCTATATTCCAGTTAAAAAAGACACAACATTGTTTTTTCACTTTGAAACCAAGATAATTAAAGTCGAAACAATTAATTTTTAGTTCCAATATTCTTAAAGGGAGGTCGAAAATTGTAAAATTAAGTTTTGAAAATTTTTGGACGAACTTCCGTTTTTGAGTACTCCTAAAATACTATCCATGCCATTGTAATTTATTTTTCAAGAATTTAGTAAACGGTTTTCCAATTTAAAATTTATAATTTTTGTAACAGAGTGCGATATGTTATTTGACAGATGACAAGTAGAAACTTTCCAGTTATTAAACATGGAGAGATATACGATTGCAGAACGCGTATTTATTGTTAAAAATTGTTTTAAATTTGCTGAAAGTTATGCAGAAGTTGTAAGAAAAATTAGCCATTCAAAAAATTATTGCAAAATTTGTTAAAACTAGTTCGGTAAAGGATGAAAAAGCAAAATATACTAACGTATTAGTCGTTCAGAAGAATATATTGCTGCGGTAAGTGCTAGTGTTAAACAGTGCCCAAAATCATCAATTCTTTTCACCAAAGAATTTATTCAGAATTTTCCACAAAGATCTTCATTTGAAGGCATTTAAGATTAGGTTTCGATTGCGTCGTCAATTCGTGACCGCTCGCGACGAAGCAAATTTTGAACTGGGTGGATTTGTAAACAACCAAGAAATTGTCGAATCTGGGGTGAAGAAAATCTACGGGAAATAATGGAAAGCCCTATGCATCCACAGAAAGTGATTGTCTGGTGTGATTTTTGGGCTGGTGGAGTAGTCGGGCCGCATTTTTTTTTGAAAACGAAGCTGGGATTGTTATTAAATGGGCCTCGATATCGGAATATGATTACGAATTTGTTGTCTCACAAATTGGAAGGTATCGATCTCTGGAATGTGTGCCACTGGGAGGTGCCACATGTCAGAAGCAGAAACAATTGATCTTTTGCGCGAACGCTTTCGTAATCGAATAATTTCTCAAAGAGGGGACATTAAGTGGCCGCCTTGATCTTACGATCTAATCCCCTAGATTTTTTCCTGGGGTACTATTTGAAGGTAAAAGTCTACGCCAACGGTAATCCACAAAAAATTGAAGACTAAAGGGATTGAGCCGCACTTATGCCAAAAAGTCACTTACCACACATTATTTGCCATTACTAAACCGGAACCTTTGTACTATCATTTGAAATAAAATTGCATATACCGGTATTCCTCGAAATTTTTTTTTATAAAAAAATATTTCATTGTAAATGAATATTGTTAATTAAATAAAGGTGATAAACTATGAGTAAATACAATTTGTTTGACACAAAACCTTTGTGTCGGCCACTTGCCACTCCTGTTATCAAATATACCCAATCCACAACTTTGAAGATGTTTTCTTCACCAAAGATCTATTGCCAATGTCCTGCACCCGGACAGTTACCGTTACAATTGCAATTACGTTATTCAGTTAATATCAAATTTGTTTGTACGATTAACGGAAAATCTACTCTAGGAAATTTAAAAAGTCTTAAAATATTTTAATTATTGGTAACAAATAAGTGAAAAGTGACCCTGAATGGCTTACACCTACTATAAAGAAAGATTTTTAAAACAATAAAACCTCTTATTTTTAATTTAGCTTGTGGCGGGTTTTATACAGAATTTAAGAAATAAATTAACGTTAGGTTTATTGGCCTTAAGGACGACAAATTATACAGATACTTGAAGGGAATTGAGGGTTGGATAGGGCGAAACCCGCGTTTATAAATCTTCTAATATGTAATTCTTGATCTTCACTGATGCTAATTTTTTCGAACCGAGATTTATTTTACAACCACAAGGAGGACACACCTTTTTCCAGTTCTCATTATGATCACATTTATGGTCACAAGGGTTTGGCATTTTTGAAAATATAATTCACATAGTACGAATGAGTACTAACTATCTAACCACCTTCACAACTAAGCACATACTAACCAAATAAAGCATTTATTGCACTCGTGTTATATTCTTTCTCTTTCTCTCTCTCTCTCTCTCTCTCTCTCTCTTTTCGACTAGTTCATCATTCGACATTTACGTACTCTAAAATACATAAACATGCCTCAAACAGACGTCATAAGCCAAAAACATAAACAAAAGGAAGTATCATAAGGAACGTATTAGACACGTATACTCGAGAGAGTGTGACAAATTTTATTGAATGCTTTCCTTTTAAAAACGTTGTCGAATTCATTTTCATTACGTCGTTGTGATGGAAATATAGAAGAATTGAAAATGAACCGTAGATTTTAAGAATCACGGGGCCTTGAGCACTCATGGTCGCACACCTGTAAAGACACACATTCATACATGCACATGCACATAATTGCGCAACCATATACGATTTGCCACACATGTATAATCTATATACGACTTTCCACACATGTATACTACATACATACGTATATGGGACTATGTTTATGAAACTAATTTTCGCACTTGGAACGAAAGCGTCTCTTTCGCACGAATTTCTAATTTTAAATTACGCAGTTTCCTGTTACGCGTAACGCAATGTCATAATTTCGACTTACGCGGTTCCGACTTACACGGAACTAATTAACCGTGTAACTCGAGGGATAATTGTTCTTATCAAATAATTTATGTTTTTATTTAAAAATTTAAAAATTAACCTCAAATTGCAACACCCTTTAGTACACTTTAGTTTTTAGTAGTTATAAATGTTTAAATAGGTTTTTTGCTGAAAATCCAAAAAATTGGAAATTTATTAATTTTCGATTTATTTTGTCAATTTCATTAAAACATTTTTTCATGTTCTTAATCAATATAAAAAATGAGGTTTAAAATTGAATTTCGATATTCTGAAATACCAAATATACAGTAGTGGTCAGATAAATGTCAGATAAAACCACCTTAGTTTATCGTGAAAAAATTAAAAAAAGGTAAGAAAACAAATGTTTTTGGTGGTAATATTTATTTGACCACTACTGTAGATATCCGATTCACCTTGCTAAACACACTATTTTGGGCATTTTTGCTTATTCGTAATGGAGTGTAAAGCAATAGGTCGACAATATAGTTAATAAAATATTTAAAAAAATTAATTCTTTTGAGTTTGCCCCTGGATTAGTGGATGTGTCTTCATTTAGATTCTGCATGATTACGTTTTGCCATTCCTGTCAATGTACCTCAGCAATAGCATCAATATTTATGTATTGGCATAATTCCCAAATTATAATCAACATTTTGGAAAAATTCAATAAAGTTCTTAAAGAAAAAATGTCTGAACGTCTGACTGATTCGAAAATCAAAGTTAAACATAAGTTAACTAATTGCTGTGGTTGTTGTTTTAAAATTTTCTGTTGAGAGTTATAACTTAGGTGGCCTCAAATAAAAATATATTCAAATTTTTGATGTGCGGAATCCATGGCCCGACCCATCTTTCACGTCAGCAA
This sequence comes from Tipula vernalis, assembly GCA_958295665.1. Classification (NCBI taxonomy): domain Eukaryota; kingdom Metazoa; phylum Arthropoda; class Insecta; order Diptera; family Tipulidae; genus Tipula; species Tipula vernalis. The sequence goes on along the minus strand of OY282558.1, from coordinate 170,673,305 downwards.
TGTAGGTTGGCATGAAGCAATGCAATGTGCAGATGGTTTAAACGAAAACCGGTAAATAGCCGCATATCCTCGATTTGGCTACTGCGTAAGGTAGAATGTAAAAAAGCGTGCGAAACAGTTGGGGGTACGTTGAGCTCCAGAAAAAACTGCAGAAATATACGTTGCTGAAGCCAAGCAATTTTGCAATTATATAAAAATTCCTCTAGTTTAGTTATCAACTAATAGGCATTGGCAGAGCAAAACAAAATTTTAATTTTTTTTATCTATTTGGTCTCCTAGACTAATGAGCAATTGGATTCTGAGTTAATTTGCTAATACACACATTTTTTTTTAAAAAATCACTTGTTTTAATATTTTGCAAATTTTATAGGTTTAAAAAATCACTTGATCAATTCCGGCTTATTAGGCCATCATCAGGAGTATCTACTAAAAAAAAAAAAAAAAAAAATTTATTTTTTATTTTATTTTTTTTTTTATTTTTTTTTTTAGTAGATACCCTGATGATGGCCTAATAAGCCGGAATTGATCGAGTGATTTTTAAACCTATAAAATTTGAAAAATATTAAAACAAGTGTTTTTTAATAAAATGTGTGTATTAAGTGTGTTTCGCCAAGTGCCCACGGCAGATAGTGTAAAAAGTATTAATTTACTAACTTAAATTAATCTATGGCTTCCATGGTGTCTGTTAAAAATGATGTCAAACGTCGTGCATAATTTTCCTACGAAGAAAAGAAAATTTAATTATAGTTAATTTAAATTGTAAGGTAAAACTTTATTATCATCATTAATATTAAATTCATTCTATTTGAATTATTTTATTATAAAACAAACAAGGTTAGATTGCGTTAGTCATATGCGCACTGTTGTAGTTCATATAATTTAACCTGGAAAAATAAAACAGAAAATAATAATTATAATTTGTTCGATTAATATATAAATACTTATCTCATTGTAATTAGAATCACCAGTTACTAAATTAAGAAATACTTTAAAATGTAGTTAATCATAAACCTAAAATTAATTTACATTAGTTGATTTGCTTATTAAAAATTTATGTCAACCTACTAAAATCAAAACAAACAGAAAACCAAATGGTGTCAAATATTATAATTATAAAATCATTTTTATGTATAGCTCTGCCATCTGTTCGAATTAGAATATTAATTTGACGTAGAGCAATTTGACTTACGTTGTATTTTGTTCGTATGTACCATGTAACTATATAAAGAGGGTATATAAAAATGTAACTATATAAAGAGGGTATATAAAAATTTAGTTAGTACAAAACAGACATCAAACGAGCTAACAGAGAAAATTAAAATAAAATTAAAATAAAATTAAAATTGCATATTTGTTTTATTTTTGTGCAAGTTTGTGCTTGTTGTGGAGGCACAATAAATTTCATGGTCCTTCGAGCCGGATTGTGCCGCCAATTATTAAAAAATTTATGTAACGTGTATTGAGTGACGTGGTCGAATCATAGTGAATAAAATTCGGTGTATTGAATAACGTGGTCGAACCATAGTCTACCAAATTCGAAAACGCAGTGTACCACCATTTTGCTGTAAGAAATTTACCTAGCTCGTGTATTGAAACAACGTGGTCGATCAGATTGGAGAAAATTCGGGAACACCAGTGTACCGCCAATTTGGTAAAAATTTACGTAGTGTATTGAATAAAGCGATCGTTCATAGTGAAGGAAATTTAGGAACGAGAGTGTGAGGTCAACTTATTGAAGAAATTTACGTAACGTGTATTGAGTGGTCGAACCATAGTGAATAAAATTCGGAGTATTGAATAACGTGGTCGATCATATTGAAGAAAGTTCGGGAACGCCAGTGTGCCGCCAATTTGTTAAAAATCTACGTCGTGCATTGAATAAAGCGGTCGATCATAGTGAAGGAAATTTAGGAACGAGAGTGTGTGGTCAACTTATTGAAAAAATTTACGTAACGTGTATTGAGTGACGTGGTTGAACCATAGTGAATAAAATTCGGTGTATTGAATAACGTGGTCGAACCATAGTCTACCAAATTCGAAAACGCAGTGTACCACCATTTTGCTGTAAGAAATTTACCTAGCTCGTGTATTGAAACAACGTGGTCGATCAGATTGGAGAAAATTCGGGAACACCAGTGTACCGCCAATTTGGTAAAAATTTACGTAGTGTATTGAATAAAGCGATCGTTCATAGTGAAGGAAATTTAGGAACGAGAGTGTGAGGTCAACTTATTGAAGAAATTTACGTAACGTGTATTGAGTGGTCGAACCATAGTGAATAAAATTCGGAGTATTGAATAACGTGGTCGATCATATTGAAGAAAGTTCGGGAACGCCAGTGTGCCGCCAATTTGTTAAAAATCTACGTCGTGTATTGAATAAAGCGGTCGATCATAGTGAAGGAAATTTAGGAACGAGAGTGTGTGGTCAACTTATTGAAAAAATTTACGTAACGTGTATTGAGTGACGTGGTTGAACCATAGTGAATAAAATTCGGTGTATTGAATAACGTGGTCGAACCATAGTCTACCAAATTCGAAAACGCAGTGTACCACCATTTTGCTGTAAGAAATTTACCTAGCTCGTGTATTGAAACAACGTGGTCGATCAGATTGGAGAAAATTCGGGAACACCAGTGTACCGCCAATTTGGTAAAAATTTACGTAGTGTATTGAATAAAGCGATCGTTCATAGTGAAGGAAATTTAGGAACGAGAGTGTGAGGTCAACTTATTGAAGAAATTTACGTAACGTGTATTGAGTGGTCGAACCATAGTGAATAAAATTCGGAGTATTGAATAACGTGGTCGATCATATTGAAGAAAGTTCGGGAACGCCAGTGTGCCGCCAATTTGTTAAAAATCTACGTCGTGTATTGAATAAAGCGGTCGATCATAGTGAAGGAAATTTAGGAACGAGAGTGTGTGGTCAACTTATTAAAAAAATTTACGTAACGTGTATTGAGTGACGTGGTTGAACCATAGTGAATAAAATTCGGGAACGCCTGTATGCCGCAAATTTGTTAAAAGGTCTGCGTCGTGTATTGAATAACGTGGTCGATCATATTGAAGAAAGTTCGGGAACGCCAGTGTGCCGCCAATTTGTTAAAAATCTACGTCGTGTATTGAATAAAGCGGTCGATCATAGTGAAGGAAATTTAGGAACGAGAGTGTGTGGTCAACTTATTGTAAGAAATTTACGTAACGTGTATTGAGTGGTCGAACCATAGTGAATAAAATTCGGGAACACCAGTGTATGTTGCTATAAGAAATTTACCGAGTGTAGTTAGCCGTGAGCAAAACAGAGTGGAAAAGTCGTAAAATTGCATTTTCATGCACCAGTGTCAAAATAATAAAGATAATTGTTTACGATTCTGATTGTACGTCCCTTTGGTACGAGTTTATTGTGAGGTTAACTATAGTTTTAATTATGGCTTTTAGTACGACACAACAGTTAGCAATTCACGAAGCTACACGAAAATCGTTGCAGGCGCAATTGAAGAATTTGGAAGAGTACGTGGTGAAATTATCAGGTACTAGCGATGTTGATGCAATGCAAACCAGGAAGCTGCGTGCAGCCGATCTATTAAAGAATTTCATGTATGTCGAGGGTCAAATGTTTACCGTCGATCCGAGTATTGAATCGAAGGCCATAGAATTCAGTGAACGTTATTATAAGGTGGATTCAAGTTTGAGCAAATGGATAAGGCAGTCAAGTGAAGTACGTGACAAGAATGGGAATGAAGGAAATGCTACTATGTCAACAACAATATCTATGCCACAGGTTCCGTTGGATATTAGATTACCCAAGATTACAATCGAACCGTTCGCTGGCAACTATACACAATGGCAATCATTCTACGATGTATATATGAAGACGATTCACAATAGCAATTTAACAGCTGTACAGAAATTTACATATTTGAAGGGGTACCTCCGTGATGAAGCTGCCAGTTTAGTCAAACAGTTTCCGATTACAGAGGCTAATTATTTTGAGGCGTTTAAAAAATTGGTTGATAGATATGGGAGACAAAAGTATACTGTCCAAGCATTTATGCGTACCTTTTTGAATCAACCCATAATAAAACAAGGCACTTCAACTAATATTCGTAAATTATTGGATGTGTCAGACGAAACCTTACGTGGTCTAAAGGCACTAGGACAACAGGCCGAGTCAAGGGATGTCTGGTTGTTACATATAATGGAATCAAAATTAGACGCTGAAACCAAGATGCTGTGGGCACAACATTCATGCGAGACTGATTATCCAAGCGTAGAAGAATTTTTTAAGTTTCTATTGAACCGTTCAGACGCTTTAGAAGCCACAAAAGGTATTTCGACAAGGGATTCCTTTAATGATGCAAAGTTAACGAAATCCTTCATTTCCACGAATAATTTAAAATGTTGGTTATGTTCAGGTGAACATTACTTATCGAATTGCGATAGATTCAGGGACATGCCAATAAGTGAACGTCGGGAATCTATAAAATCTAAAGGATGCTGTTTCAACTGTCTTAAAATGAATCACGCTGTATTTACATGTAGATCCAAGATTAAGTGTGCAATTTGCTTCCGAAAGCATAATACATTATTACATCCAGATGACGGTGGTACAGAATCCGGTTCAAATAGTTCATCAAATAATCAGACGAGTAATGCGGTATCCAAGTTCAATTCCAAGATAGCAGCAGTGGTGGTTAAGCCGTCATTCACAGAAGACAAGGAAACATGGTCGTATTCATCAGTCAACGTAGCGACGGCGAGTATTTTGCCAACTGCGGTGGTGAAAATTACCGATAAGCATGGGGTGGAACATCGATGTAGAGTTTTGTTAGACTCGGGCTCCATGTCATCTTTGATTAGCGAGAAGTTCAGCAATCAACTAGGCCTAACACGAATATATAACCGCACAATCGTATCTGGTGTTGGTGGCTCCACATCACAAACGTCTCGTGGTGCGGTTCATATAAAATTAAGATCGCGTTACAACACAGAAAAGGAAATTGTGGTCGTTGCATTGGTGTTGGCGAACTTGTGTTCACAGATGCCGAGTCACTCAGTCAAGTTGGATAAAAAAGAGTTTCCGGTATTTATGGCTGATCCTGGGTTTAGTGAACGAGGCAGGATAGACCTGATATTAGGAGTGGGATCAGTGTTCGATTCATTGCTAAGTGGAAGATTGAGATTGGATGATGGTATGAGGGCCGTGGAAACGATCTTTGGATGGGTAATTGGTGGTGAGATGACGAGTTCGGAAGAATGCCAGACATATATTGGTGAAGTGCAACATCAATCAACCACAAGCGTGGATGAACTTTTACAACGATTTTGGCAAATAGAAAATCTTCCAGAATTTAAAGAATTAACTGAAGAAGAAACCAGGTGTGAGGCATTATTCAACGAAACTACAGAAAGAAGTTCAGATGGACGATTTGTAGTGAGATTGCCTTTCAATCAAAAGATTCCTGACTTAGGCGTATCGTTGAATTTAGCTCGGAGTAGACAAGCATCCATGGAAAGAACATTTGTTCGCGATAAATCATTTGGTCTAACATATAAACGATTCATGGAAGAATATTTAAGTTTAGGACACATGGTTCTAAGCAGCTGTGATACATCCAAAAATTATTTACCACATCACGGAGTAATAAAGGAGTCAAGCACCACAACAAAACTTCGTGTTGTGTTTGATGCCTCCGTAAAAACATCGAATGGGTTTTCGTTAAATGAAAAATTAATGGCGGGTACAATCAGCCAAGCGTCCTTATACCAAATACTATTACGATTTAGAGAATTTAAAATCGCCATGGTATGTGACGTAGAAAAAATGTACCGTCAGATTTTGGTACACCCGGATGATTGTAAACTACAACAAATCGTATGGAGGACAAATAGTGATGAACCACTGCAGTATTATGAACTGAAGACCTTAACATATGGGATGAAATCCGCGCCATTTATTGCAACGCGAGTGTTAGAGGAACTGGCTCGATTGAACGAAGGGGACTATCCTGAAGTATCAAGTACGTTACGAAAGAACACCTATATCGATGATGTTATGTTTGGGGCAAATTCATTGGACGAAGCATTAGGAAGGAGACTCGACTTGATTAGGGTCTTGGACGGTGCTGGGATGAAATTAAGGAAATGGGTTTCCAATTCAACCGAATTGTTGGATATGATTCCCAGCTGTGATAAGGAAAATTTAATAAAGGATTTCACGGAGGATGATTCAGGTATTACAAAGGTGTTGGGGTTGCAATGGAATCCTGTAGATGACGTTTTCAGTTACAAAATCGAATTGAGTAAATATGTGGCGACTAAAAGAGGATTACTATCGGAAAGTAGTCGAATCTTCGATCCACTTGGGTGGCTGACGCCAGTGGTAATTAACTTAAAAATATTATTTCAAGAGCTTTGGTTGAAACCAGTTGGTTGGGATGATGCACTGCCCGAAACAGTCGAATCCGATTGGCTTGCACTTCGTAGCAAACTGCAAGATTTACGATCGATAAAGATACCAAGATGGCTTACAACATCAAATCAAACTGAATTGCATGGTTTTTGCGATGCGAGCAAGCGCGCCTACGCCGCCGTAGTATATACTAGTCACAAAACTGAACGGGGTAATTTTTGCACAAAATTAGTTGCGGCAAAATCCAAGGTCGCTCCTATTAAGACGCTGTCAATTGCACGATTGGAACTATGTGCTGCGTTACTGTTAGTAGAATTAATGAAGTCCGTCGAAAGCTCCCTATCTATTACCATAAGTAGCAAATATTATTGGACTGATTCGACCATAGTATTAGATTGGTTGTCGAATGTACCAAATCGCTGGGAAGTGTTCGTGGCTAACAGGACTTCGAAAATATTGCAGAACACACGCAGAGAAGATTGGTACCATGTTCCAACGGGAAATAACGCTGCAGACTGCGCTTCACGAGGTGTAATGCCGAACGAGCTAATAAACCACGAACTATGGTGGAATGGTCCATCATGGTTGAAAAATAAAGAGGATTGGCCAAAACAAAAATATATAGAAGGTACAATGTCAGTGTTATTAAATATCCACAAAGAGGAAGATTGGTTGGAAGATTTAGCATTGCGGATTTCATCATTCCACACAATAATAAAAGTAGTAGCACGATTAATCCGTTTATTCCAGAATGCAAGGGCGATCAACAAGAAGCATCCAAAAACTGGTTCTATAACAAGGGAAGAGATTTTTGAAGCCGAATTAGTTTGTTGGCGATATGTCCAAAATCGATTAATGAAGGAAGACATTACCAATTTAACACGGTCAGAGCCAGTAAAATCGAATTTGAAGTTTTTAAACCCATTTATTGACGGTGAAGGAGTTGTTCGAGTTGGGGGTCGTCTACAGAATGCCAAGGTACCAGAGAGTGTTAAACATCCTCTCATCATTCCGACGAAAACTAAACTCGCTAAACGTTTGGTAGAAGAGTATCATTTAACCTATCATCATGCTGGTCCACAGTTACTGCTTGGATTGTTAAGGCAAAGGTACTGGATCATTCGTGGCAAAGATATAGTTAAATTAGTAACAAGAGGATGTGTATCGTGTTTTAGAGTAAATCCAATTCCAATGGGGCAACAGATGGGCAATTTACCCTCTTATAGGGTTGAGCACATACGCCCATTCATTAAAGTGGGCATCGATTTCGCCGGACCATTCATGGTAGTCAATAAACGAGGTCGTGGTCAAAGGCCTTCCAAGATATACGTTTGCCTGTTTGTTTGTGAAAGTACGAAAGCCGTACATATTGAATTGGTATTGGATTTGACATCAGGCGCATTTTTGGCTGCATTACGTAGATTTGTGGGACGAAGAGGATTGTGTACAGATATATATTCTGACTGCGGAAGTAATTTCATTGGGGCCAATAGAGAACTTTTAAACTTATTCAAAATCATAAAACAAAATGATAAATTGATCTATTATTCTTTATTAAAGGACAGTATCCAGTGGCACTTTATGCCTCCAAGCGCTCCACACTTCGGCGGTCTTTGGGAAGCGGCAGTAAAGGCTTTCAAATACCATTTCAAACGAGTGGTAGGTGCAACCATAGTTACGGTGGAGGAAATGATGACACTCTCTATTGAAATTGAGGCTATATTGAACTCACGGCCATTGTGTGGTATATCTGATAGTCCTGAAGATATAATGACACCAGCCCATTTTTTGTTGGGACATTCGATGGTTTTGATTCCGGAGGCTGACCTGACACGTTGTCCAATCAGCAAATTGGACAGATGGCAGCTGATCCAGCAACTAAAGCAGCATTTTTGGATGAGGTGGTCCATTGAATATTTGACTGCTTTACAATCGCGATATAAATGGGAAACAGTAAAAAAAAATATTCAAGTTGATGATGTCGTGCTCATTATAGACAACAATTTACCTCCGACTAAATGGCTTATGGGTAAAGTGGTCGACTTAATACATGGTGGTGATGGTTTGGTGAGAGTAATAAATATATGTACAAAATCAGGATTGCTGAAACGGCCGATCCACAAGGTATGCAGATTACCAATTGAATCAAGGGATTCAAGGCCGGGAGAATGTTAAAAATGATGTCAAACGTCGTGCATAATTTTCCTACGAAGAAAAGAAAATTTAATTATAGTTAATTTAAATTGTAAGGTAAAACTTTATTATCATCATTAATATTAAATTCATTCTATTTGAATTATTTTATTATAAAACAAACAAGGTTAGATTGCGTTAGTCATATGCGCACTGTTGTAGTTCATATAATTTAACCTGGAAAAATAAAACAGAAAATAATAATTATAATTTGTTCGATTAATATATAAATACTTATCTCATTGTAATTAGAATCACCAGTTACTAAATTAAGAAATACTTTAAAATGTAGTTAATCATAAACCTAAAATTAATTTACATTAGTTGATTTGCTTATTAAAAATTTATGTCAACCTACTAAAATCAAAACAAACAGAAAACCAAATGGTGTCAAATATTATAATTATAAAATCATTTTTATGTATAGCTCTGCCATCTGTTCGAATTAGAATATTAATTTGACGTAGAGCAATTTGACTTACGTTGTATTTTGTTCGTATGTACCATGTAACTATATAAAGAGGGTATATAAAAATGTAACTATATAAAGAGGGTATATAAAAATTTAGTTAGTACAAAACAGACATCAAACGAGCTAACAGAGAAAATTAAAATAAAATTAAAATAAAATTAAAATTGCATATTTGTTTTATTTTTGTGCAAGTTTGTGCTTGTTGTGGAGGCACAATAAATTTCAGTGTCTGGTAAATTGAAGTAAGGATAGGATCAGCACAATGCTGTTAACCCTAACAATTACAACAGCCCAAAAGGTTTTATTTCTTTTTAAGTCTGTGTACTTAATTCGTGTTGCTTAGGAGCTGGGTTGCCTCAATATTCACATGTTGCCGTAGCA
>OY282558.1:168571504-168751629 GCA_958295665.1 Tipula vernalis | reverse complement strand
CAGCTTTGGAGAAAGTTCATCTACTTTAAATTGTTATTGTCTTGTGCTAAATAAATTACTAAAAATGTAATATTACTAACAAATTTACTAACTAAACTATATCAACTACTTAAGTGTCTGAAACCGGGTTGATCCTGTCTTACTAACATTCCTTTCCCACATCCCTCTCGATCTTGTTATATGTGAAAAGGTGTACGACGGCGGCCTGGCCAGGGGCGGATATCATCACACTATTACTTTCAGAATTTTATGGTTGCAAATAAATCTAATAAAATAACATTCTGTCACCGTTCCATAGAAACTATTTCGGTTCAACAAATCTTTTCTGTAAAGCTGTAGAAAATCCAGTTTTTGCGGTATTTTGATCGGTGCTGTATTTTGATAGTATGGTAATTACTAATTTGTACATATATGTATTTTTATACTTACCAAAAATTCATTCGATTAAATTATCGCTAAATTATATTAATTCGTTCAGTATAGTGACCATACTAAAAGTTTAACAAATTAAAATAATTCATGTTATTTATTAAACTATGTATAGACAGGTCCTGCATTTCAATTTTGTAATTTTTATAAGTATGCATAATTGTTTGTATGAAATTTGTATGAAATGTGATTTCAGGTTGAGGTTTTTTTCCCTAAACAGATAATTTATTGTAGTAGCCAAAATAATGTTCGTATCTTGTATATGATTTTAAATTTTACTTATGAAAGTGCCAAGAAATTAAAGGAATTAGTCTATGTCCGAATTTAAACATCAAATTATACGAATTATAACCAACAGCTTTGCGACATAGCCTATGCGGCTACATGCATTATTTAACGTTAAACAAAATTTTATTAAAAAAAAACACAACTCTTTAATAAGTATTATTTATTATTCTCTCTCTCTCTCTCTCTCTCTCTCTCTTTCTCTCTCTCTTACTGACGGTAAGTAATAAAACAAAAAAGGAATTTTAGTTGCGATTTTTGTTGTGCTCTTTGTTCCACACAATTATACAACAAAACCACAAAAGAAAAGATGAAATAAATTTACATGTGCGTTATCAATAGAAAAGTCCATGAAAATTGTGATCATCGACACAACTAATGTTATATCAACGAATATTATTTAGATTACAGTTTAAAAACGAATTCTATGTTAGTGTAAAAGTGGTTTTATGCATTGAAAGTGATTTTGTGTAAAAAAGTTTGATAAATTAATAATTATAAAAACACGATTTTTGATTGATTATTGTACGTGTATTCTTAAAATGAATGTGCTACATTTTAAAAATTTTTATAGATAATTACTCAGTGCTTGGTAAGTGAAGTTTTTAATATCATTCGAAAATAAGTGAAATTACGTTGAATAAATTATTTTACTTAAACCTAACTTTTGCACAACGATGTCTGTGTACCCCATTTCATCAAATGACTGTGTTATAATCACCAGTTATCATTAGAATTTTATAAAATATAAGAAAATGTTTATTAATTCGTTTATTATTAGATTTGTAAAAAAAAATATTCAATTTGAGTACCAATTTTAGATTAATGGTAAAATGTAATTATTAAATTTGTTGTTCGGTGAAATGGAGCGCTGGTACATGCATGTTATATCTAAATTATGTATTTTTATTGTTATGCTTAGGTAAGTAAAGTTGCCTTAATCAAAAAGTAGTTAAATCGTCCAAAAAATATTAAATAAAGTGCTTCTTTTAGACTATCTAAGATTATAGAATGTCTAACCGACTAATTTTTGAGGACGAGGAAAAAAATTGCATGGCGGTTCCGAAATGTTGGGTAGTAAATATGCAGTTGTTCTACCCTCTACACGGTGAAGAAGTATCGAGCGCTAGAAAAAAATGTATTTCACCACAGAAGGGATTAAATTAAAATTTTTGTTAGGATTATATTTGTTTCTTATAAGTAATTGTTTAATGATACATGTATTCATTTTTGCAGATTCACTTAAAAACGCGCTAGAGCAGGAGGTGAAATCCACACTCGTTACTTATTAGTGAAAGTGAAAGAAGCATAAGAAGGAAAATCAAAAAGTTCCAGATGTCAAACGCTTTGTTCCAGAATCAACACCTTTTTACATAATAATCGAGGTAAATGTCATTGATTGATTGCGATGTACGAGCCATTAATTAAGAAAGTCTCCCCGTAATATAAATGCGAATACCACACCACTTATATACCCCATGTTACCAAACACGACACACACCATTTTCTTCGTGAAGCCAAAAACTCCGTAAATAAAGGCGCCATATCGATATAACCACACATAAGTCTAATTAGTGTGATATCCTCCCCTGGCCAGGCCGCCGTCGTACACCTTTTTACATATAACAAGATCGAGGGATGTGGGAAAGGAATGTTAGTAAGACAGGATCAACCCGGTTTCAGACACCTAAGTAGTTGATATAGTTTGGTTAGTAAATTTGTTAGTAATATTACATTTTTAGTAATTTATTTAGCACAAGACAATAACAATTTAAAGTAGATGAACTTTCTCCAAAGCTGCTTAAATTCCTGTAGATGGACAAGCACAATGAAAACACAAATTTTCCTGGTGCCGCAAACTCTTTTTTTTCTGAAAAGCTGTAAACAAAACTATACTCCACTATTTTTTCCATCGGCGGTTGTGAGGGGGCGAGATTTCGTTCCTTCATCATGTTGCCATGCGGTTACCCAAATTTGTACTAACTGTAAGTTTGTGTTGCTTGACGTTGTTGTTGAAACCGTTGCGTCTCTGCTGTCCCTGCTACTCGCCTCCAGATTAATCGAGATAAATGTCATGTCTTTTTAAACCAACTATCTAATAGGGACCAATGCCATGAATTCGGGCAAAATCAAGAAACCCAAAAGGAACTCTCTTATGCAATTTTCGTTAACGTTTAATATTTCTTTAATGTTTAGTATTAAAACACCTTTGCGAGTATACTCCTTTTTTTGTCGAACTAACATAATTTATATTGACGGTACAGTTGTTGTTTGTTTTCTTAAAAAAAATCGGTTATATTAACAATTTTCTGTGCAGAAAATAATACTATACCTACATACATATGTACATATGTATGTGTGTATATCGTCGAAACAAAAAATAGTTTTCCACAAATGCTTAGAATTTCGTTATATTTTATTTTATAGAATAATTTAGTTTTAAATAATTTACTTACAAAATAATCATGATTTAATTAATTATAATATATTTTTTTGTATCTTACTAGATTTCATACATGTCGACGTTCGGTGGACTAAATCCTAACGGATGTGCCCGTAGCATAATGAAGAATCTAGTATTAGACTCCGTCCTCGTATTGTACTCTTGGGGTGGTACAAATATAAAAGAGCCTTTCCTTCCGTTTTTCGAAGTTCAAAATGTATTAATGATGGCCGTGAAAAAAAAAAAAAAATTAATAATTTTACTAACCACGACACCAACAATTTTTAAAAGATTACATAAAATCTTCAAGTACTAGATTAAACAGAGCTGCATTAATACATTTTTATAAATATACAAATAATGCAATAATCTCCCCTATTATGACTGTCGAGTCGATCGACAATCGACACGACTCTGTGTTGCCTTTCATTTTTCGTATTGTTTTCATCAAATAGAAAAACGAAAACGCAATACAGAGTAGTGTCGATTGTCGATCGACTATTGAATCATAATAGGGGTGAATATTTACAATAGTGTATTACTTTTTACTTAAAAACTTAGGGTGTCAAGAATTTAGCCGCTGCCGCAGTTTTAGTAGCAAAAAAAATCGAAAAGCAGACGGAATGCCAAAAAAGTCAACTGCATTTGTATACTCCCGGCAGCCTGAATGCAAGTTGATAAAATATTTATCATTTAACTATTTTGATAATTTCCTGCGATTAGGAATAATTAAGAAATATCGTGTTTTTTAGACTGCCCTGCTTTGGCTGCAAAACTAAATTTGTGGCGAACTTGCATTACAAACTGCATAGCGGCTGAATTCTTAACCGCAGCTTAATACAGTAATACATAACAATACATATATGTAAAATAATTTTGAAATTAATAAATTATCATTTATAAAATAATATAAAATTAAGTGTTCTAGTGTTTGATTAATTATTATTTACAAAAGTTCCAATGAAAAGTATGAAGTATAAAATCTGACTGTCGATTTTATAGCAACATCCATAGTAAAGATAAAATTTAAAATTGTGGGTTCCATAAAGCAGTTCTACCGAACAATATGTTCTGCGTAGAAATATTTAAAACTCATTTCTTCTCAGAAATATTGCAATCTAAATATTTCTTTAGAAATCTAAGGAGGGAAAAAGTTTTATAATTAGAAAACGCTAATCAGCTGTATAGTCACTGATCAGAATTAGTTTTAAAATAGAGTCTAAAATACCTTATGGTTTTATCAACTACATTATAAACCCGTTTTGCAATGGATTAGTAAAGCTAAGTTGGATTTTGGCAAACCGCCCGGAAAAGGTATTAAAACGGTTTAATAAAAATCATTTTGTTTTTATTTAACTGTTTAGAATGGAAGCCTACAGGGGTTTTGCAAAACTTTGCAGTTGTTTTGAATCCTATTTAAAATTATTTCCAAACCAGTTTAAAAAAAATTATGAGTTTTTAAAAACTATACCAAACTTGGATGTCAGTAAGGTTTTATGAGGTATCTGTTCAGTTTTTGTAAAAATTTTTGGAACATTTTGGTTGTGATACGTTAGTTTTTATTAGGCTTTGAAATCGTTTTGAACCTATAAATTGCTACTTGGGAACGGTGGTCTGTTTGTGTTTGTGAGGTTGTAATTAATTGCTAATTTTTGGTGTATTATGTTTGATACCTGATTGTAGCTACAATTATAAATAGAATTATATTAATAAAATAATAATAATAATAGTAATAATAATAAAATATTAAAAAAGAAATTAAAAATAATAATAAAACATGGTAGTAAAAACTCATAATACGCATTTCGATGTTTATCGTTTCCATTGCTTCAATCACATTAGCTTGATATGTCGTAGATCAAATCTTGCAAAATAGTAAACTCAGTTATTGCTATTGCAGAATCATTTCCTGTTTTCCTAATATGCACAATTCCATTTCTAGTAAACACTTGATGTAATTTACCATTTCGTTTTAACTGAAGCAGATCCTTATAAATGACATAGTTGCGACAGGTTAGATGTTCGTTTATGTAAATTCTAGAGGTAGCACTGAAGATACCAAGATGGCTTAGACTTAATATTTTACATTTTAGATATAACTTTATAAAATTGTTTTTCTGGCCTTTATTTAAGAATTTAACTATTCCAGAAACATTAGTTAATTTAGATGGTATACGGTAAGCAGAAGCAATAAATGGTACATTGCTTTCAAATGAAATAGCATTTGCTATTTTATTTACGTAATCCGCAATATTCTCATGCCCTTTCAAAGTAATCCCTCTTATTAACAAATCGCTTGATAAAGCTTTACGTTCCAGGAAATCTAAACACTTTTCCATAGCTACTGCTGTTTTTTTTGAAATTTTCTTTCTGCTCAACAAGTTCTTTTTCAAGGGCAACTAATCTGGTGTTCACAGAATTCTTAATCGCATCAATTTTATCAGTGATATTTATGTTGCACGTACCTCATATTTTTATAAATTTCACAACAAATCTACTATTTCTTAAGAAAATAAGTTTTGTGAAGTTAAAACAATTTAGCTATAATATTTGAAATGTAGTTTAGTTGGTTTAACGTCTTGTGTGACTTTACAACTAGCAAAAACTCTAGAATACATTTTCACATGGCAATGTGCACCCTTGAAAGAAGTATTCTACTTCAAAAATGCTTACTTCAAGCAATCGACGATTACCGGTTACTATGAAAATCACAAAACAAAAAACGAACAAAACCAATGCACATTTGATTTATTATTTTTCAAACAAACAAACAAAATATGAACTAGGCACAGGGTTGTCCCAATGTCGAGATTTTGGTAAATCGGTTTCTCATAACGGAAGCCTTCGTTAAAAAAAAAGGCGAACTTTCTGATATGTTTTTATTAAAAATCCTTATTTTACTGTTTTTGAATTAAATTAGCGTATTTGTAAAATTTAACCAAATGCTAATAATGCATAATGAATCAATTATAAGTATTTACAAAATAATTACAAATAGCTCTTATTGTAATTATGCAGTCCACAATTTGTGATTATTTTGTAAATACATATTTATAATTTATAAAATTTAAAATTATCATATAGGTCATGTATATGTACATAATATAATGTTTGCCAACGACAACATTTATGTAAAACAAAATACTAAATTAATTAGTTCCGTTTATAAAATTCTTTGTTGTACTAATATTCCAACTTTTGATTTTTAATTATTGTATAATGAGTTTGTTTATAGTTTTCGATAAATTAAATAGAAATTAAATTAAGTACATCAGTCGCTTCAAATACCCTAGTCCTATCACCAACACACCAGTTCGTTATAATTTAATTAGCGTCCAAAAACATGTTTGAAGATTTTGATACATGTAAGCTGCTATAGAACCAATTAATGGACATATTTAGTGATGATTTTTTATTTCGTTCTTTTAGTACAGCATCGAACTCAAGATTGGCCATTTTTGGAGTCTCCATTCAAAATCACAATATTATGTACAGCATATTTATTATTCATAATTTACGCTGGACCAAAGTCAGTATAAACGCAAAGTGTTAATTAGAAAATGTGTAATTTAAAAAGATTTGTGTATATTTTCCAGATTTATGAAAAATAGGCATGCTTACTCACTAAAAAATGTGTTAATTGGATACAATGTGTTTCAAGTAGTCGTATCATTTTATTTGGCTAAAGAATTTTTAACAAATGGTGTAACTTTTAGAAATTTGTATCAGTGCACTATTCCCGATTATAGTGATGCACCACAAAATATGTATCGTGCAAAGCTAATGTATTACACGTTCTTATTGAAAATTGTTGAACTCATCGAAACAATATTTTTTGTGCTTCGGAAAAAACAAAAACAAATTTCAAAGCTTCATGTTTATCATCACATCTCTACTTTGTACGCAGCATATTTTGGCGCAAAATTTCTCGGTTGCGGAACAAGCTGTGTGATTGTAGTGCTAAATTTGATCGTACACTTCTTTATGTACTTATATTATCTGGTCTCGGCTTTTGGCGACGCAAATTGGCAACGAATCTATAAAAAGGCGATCACTATATTACAAATTGTAAATCAAAATTCAAATGTAACATTAATGACGCATTTTCTAATTTTTTTTCTTTTTTATTTTTCAGGTCCAATTTTTAATAATGCTGGTGAATGCATTTATTGTATTTCCATGTTTAGATGAAATTTATGTGGTTGCATTTAAGTTCATGTTTCCCGATGTTTTACTGTTACTGTATATGTTTGTTAAATTTTATAACAAAACGTATAGTAAAAAATCAGTGGCTCCGACAGTTAAAAATAATGCAACAGGAAAAATTAATTAAATACATACATTTTGGACATAATGTTTAGATATAATAAAAGTTGACATGAATTTTAGATGTAATAGAAGTTTGTCTCCAGCTTAAAAGATAGGTTAGGAAAGAAAACCTTTTTGTGAGTAACATTTATATATAGATAAGTTTGGTGTACCGAACGAGATGATCGAATAATTTTATTATGTTGCAAATTAACTTTGGTAGAAATTTCATACATAGTTAATGATTTTCTGACAGTTCATAAGATGTTCGCAGTAGTTGAAACTTTACCTTCTCAATAGAACGTAGAAATAGTCACTACTTCAGATCATTAAATGATTTTCCAAATCTTACTCAAGTACAAAACTTTAATGTATCGGTAAATATTGTCCGTCACTTTGTCCTAAAGGTGCTTTATTGTTTACCATTTCTGAGACTAGATTTGGTTAAGTTTGGTTATCTGCAGCTGGCTGTTTTGTTTATCTGGATTTGTTTAGCTTGCTGATTATTCTGTTTGTAGTGTAACTTAGTCCTTATATTTTTTTTATACATACTTTATAACCAGTCAATGTATCTTAATCGCTTTTTCAAGTCTCATTGAATAAAAACGTGTGTTTAAATTGTGCCTGAATTGTAATACTGCGTGCTTGCTTACAATTTTCTACCAAATTTCTAATAGGTTATGGGCCTAGATGTAATAGTGAAAATAGTATCATACGTATTTTAATCGATTATAAGTGGATTATAATGGCTGTTTCATTTGGCAATGCGAAATTTTCTTTCACGCCATTAACAGATAAAAATTATTTTAATTGGGCTTTCCGCGCCGAAACAATATTAAAGGTGCAAGGTTTATGGGAATATGTGAAAGATGTGAAACCTGTTAATGCAGATGAAAAGTGGGATGAAAAGAATGGCGAAGCTTTAAACAGAATAAATCTAATGGTGTACGAATCGCAGTATGTGCATTTACGGGGAAAGACCGTAGCAAAAACCGCATGGGATGCATTGAAAGAAATGCATGAACGGAATACTCCAGGTAGTCGAGTTCGTTTACTTCGTCAAATTATGGTGCAAAAAGTTGATAAAAATGGCGATATTGAGGCTCGTATTAAAAATATGAATAAATTATTTCAACAATTTCTGGCGTTGGGTGATGGCAAACTAACCTCAAATATTTTTATGAATGCAACATTACTTGGTTCGTTACCTAGCAGCTACGATGCATTAATCGTCGCAATGGAAAGTAACAATGAGGAAGAATTGTCAACCAGTTGTGTACAATCAACGATTATTGAAGAATATCGAAGACGAAATGAGCGTGATATTGGAACGAGGAAAGAAGGTTCGGCGTTAAAAGTTTCAACGCATAATTATATTCAACCTTCACAATTTTTAAACACAAATAGAGTACACAAATAGTTATTATTGTGGTGGTGTTGGACATTTTATACGAAATTGTAGAAAATTTCATCAGTCACAAAAGGATAACAAATCGAGTAAAAAATGGACAAAACGCAAATGTGGTTGAAAACAAAGATGAATGCAATGACTATTTGTTTTTGGTTGGTAAAAGTGATGGATGGATTCTAGATTCCGGTGCTACTTGCCATATTTGCTGTAATCGCGAAAGTTTTATTGATTTTCATAATTCATACAAAGAAAAAGTTTCTGTTGCACATGGAGATGTTGTGCAAGCAATTGGTAAAGGAAAGATTCCTGTCAATTTTATAAATAATAATGGCAAAGCAACGAAGGTCATGATTGAAAATGTTTTGTATGTACCATCAATTGAAAGTAATTTGATCTCTGTAAAACAGCTAACACAATAAGGTTTTAACGTTGATTTCTCTGGAAGTAGCTGTGAAATATGGCCACCAAATGGAAAACATCAGATTTCGGTTGGTGATATTAAGAACAATTTGTATATTATGAGAACGCAGAACAATATGGTAAATTTTATTGAGAATAAGGAAAAATTATGTGTACATCAATGGCACCGTGTATTGGGACATCGAGATATTGAGATGGTAAAGCGGATTCCAACAAGTGGGCTTGTTGAAGGTATGTCAATGTTACAGTGTGATCCATAATGTAGTCATGATTGTCAAGCGTGTATTGAGGGTAAATTGGCACGTTTACCATTTCCGAAGGAGTCATATTCGAGATCAACGAACATTCCTGATCTTATCCACACTGACATATGTGGGAATATGCAAACGTCTACGCCTGCGGGTAAGCGAAATGTACTTACATTCGTCGATGATTTTTCTAGATACACAACCATTTATATGTTGTCAGAAAAATCAGAAGTATTTGACAAATTCAAAGAGTTTCATCAATTGTTCCAAAATCGGTTTGGTAAAAAGATAAAAGCGATTAGGAGTGACAGAGGCGGCGAATACATAAGTAAAGATATCATTGATTATTTGAATAAAAAAGGTATTATAATTCAACGTACTGCTCCATATTCACCTCAACAAAATGGGATGTTTGATGCAAATATGGAAAAATGATTCTGGGGAGAAGCAGTCATGACAGCGAATTTTTTACAAAACCGGCTTCCGTGGAAAAATGTAGACAAAACTCCATATGAATATTGGTTTAAAAGAAAACCTATTTATATGAAATTAAGACGTTTTGGATCCAAATGTTTCGTTAAAGTTCCTGACGAACAACGAAGGAAGCTCGACTTAAAGGCAAAAGAAGAAAGTTGTAATTTCAAGAGATGTTAAGTTTACTAATGATGTTAATGTTTCCTCTTGTAAATTGAATAATAGTAATGACATAAAGAAGTCCGGTGTTGACCAGAATGATGTTGAAGAACGTATCGATGCAGATTTAGAAATTTCGGAAAAAATTTATTGACAATCACAATTTGGGTGCTGTAGATGAATTAAAGAAGCCGGGTGAAATAAATCGAAAAGAATTAGCGAATGAAATATATATTATTGATGATCCAGTTGTTGACAACTCAAATACAGTAGTAAGACGTTCAAATTGACCAAATAAAGGTGTTCCCCCTAAATATTATATTGATGAAGTAAATGTAGTCATAAATGGTGAACCAGGAAATTATAATGATGCAATATTAAGTCATGAACGGGATAAATGGTTTCAGGCTATGGAGGATGAGATAAGTTCCTTAGTCGACAATAATACCTGGTCTCGGACTGATTTACCAATAGGTAAAAACACTATTGGATGTAAATGGGTATATAAGCTGAAAACGGATAGTGATGGAAGTTTAAAAAGATTCAAAGCAAGGTTGGTTGCTCAAGGTTTCAGTCAGAAGTTTGGAACTGACAATGATCAGGTGTTCGCATCCGTCGCGCGTCATTCTACTTTTCGTACGTTGTTATCTATTGCTGCTAGTCGAAAAATGAAAGTGTACCATTATAATACAAAAACCGCTTTCTTGAATGGAGAATTACAAAATGAAATATATGTATATGCGTCAGCCAATTGGTTTCGTGAAACAAGGTGAAGAAGACAAAGTTTGTTTACTTAAGAAAAGTCTCTTTGGTTTGAAACCATCTGCTCACGTGTGGAATGAGACTTTACACAATGTTCTTATTAAATGCAATTTAAAACAAAGTACTGCGGATAATTGTGTGTATACGTATCAAAATCCGCTATCAAAGGAAGCAGTATATGTATTGATTTACGTTGATGATATTTTAATTATCAGCAATTCGAAAGTTTTGTCAAAAACAGTTGAGGATAAATTAAGAAAACATTTTGAAATTTAAACATTGGGTGAAATCAATACTTATCTTTGGATTAGAGTAATATTTGACGGTGATTATTTTCTTTTGGATCAGGAAAAACATATAAAGAATGTTGTCAGGAAATTCACATTGGATGAAGCAAAGGAATCCGATATTCCACTTAGTCCAACATATCATAAAGATCCATGTGATGAAATATTTGTTAACATTGACAAATCTCGAGCTGCTATTGGATGTTTGCTCTATATTTGCACCAATACCAGACCTGATATCGCAGCCGCCGTGACAATTTTATCACAAAAAATTGGCCAAACCAACGACAAAAGATTGGAATCAATTAAAGAAAGTGATTACTTACTTGAAGGGCACTTTAAGTTTGAAGCTAAAGCTGGGTAGTTTATGTGAGGAATTTACTTTGGTCGGATATGCTGATGCACATTGGGCTGAATGCCGTGAGAGTCATAAATCGAATTCTGGTTATATTTTTCTGCTTGGTGGACCAATCAGTTGGTCATGTAAACGACAAAATTGTGTGACTTTATCAAGTACAGAAGCCGAATTTGTTTCTTTAGCAAAAGCTTGTAAAGAGTCTGTGTGGCTCCAACGATTGTTAAGGGATTAGAACTGGAACGGTGATTATTGCACAATAATATATGAAGATAATCAAAGTGTACTGAAGTGGATCGAGACTGAAAAATTTACTAATCGCTCCAAGCATATCGATGTGAGGATTCATTTTGTTAAGGAATACATTGACAGAAAGGAAGTTGTTTATCGTTTTTGCCCAACGGAAAATATGGTTGCTGATTTATTAACCAAGGGACTGGCAAAAGATCAATTTCAGAAATTAAGAAGTAAAATAATTTTAGATTATAAGGAGGAGTGTTGGAATAATAATCTAAAATGTAATTTATTTTATATAATTCCACGATAATTTTATGTATACAAATTATACGATTTAATTTACTAATTGTCACTAAGTTCATTCAAGTTAAATTATTCTGTTTGTAGTGTAACTTAGCCTTTATATTTTTTTTATACATATTTCATAACCAGTCAAAGTATCTTAATCGCTTTTTCAAGTCTCATTGAATAAAAAAACGTTTGTTTAAATTGTGCCTGAATTGTAATACTGCTTGCTTACAATATTCTACAAAATTTCTAATAGTGGGTTCGATCATAATTTGGGGAAAAATTCTCTTTAAAGCCCGAACGCATCTTAAGCTTATTAATAAAGGAAATTTAATAGTTCAACGGGATATAACGGAAATTCTGAGTTAACCTGTTGTGTCATTTAATGCATTTATTGGTGAAGGATTCATTTTTATGCACGACAATGCCCGCCCGCCCACTGCTAATTGTATATTTGAGTATATCGAAGAAATTGGTAGCAATGAAATGAATTGGCCAGCAATTAGTCCCGACCTCAACTCGATTGAACATTTTATGGATAACCACGGAATAGTACCAACCAGATTGAGTAATGAACTCCAAGAACAAAAACATTCTTTATAAATTTAGTACTAAACAGGAGTAAAAAAAAATGATTTTTTCTAATCGTACCTCAAGGGGTTGCAAACACAATATAGTTTACATTTCACCTACATAATTCACAATAAAACCAAATCGGAGTTTATTTAAATTTAATACCAAATTAATAAGCGTTTTGCATTTTGTTATTGAGTTTATTTCTTAAGGCGGCTTGTTGTTTCCTCCATTTTTGATTTGATTTGCCGTATTTAAATAATGCTGATTTTGATGATTTTATGAGTTGTTCTCATTCGTAGCGTCTTGAGAATCATCGAATATTTCACAAATAAAATTCTTGATAATGTCAAGATACTTGAAAGGGAAGAGAATCCTACCACCAGAAGAGTTTTAGAAATGAGTCAAATAAAGATGGATCCCAATAATGCCAATAAACAGTCTGATTTTGCTTACCTTCAGAATACAGTTATATAATAATGCAGAATACAGAATACAGTTTTAGCTCCTAAAATAGAGATTTTAAAATTTTGAAATTTAAAATTTTGTGTAGAAATATGGAGTACAGCAATATACGTCATAATCTAATTCATAGTAAAATGGACGAAGAAGTAGGAATG
The DNA here is from genome assembly GCA_958295665.1 of Tipula vernalis. Lineage (NCBI taxonomy): Eukaryota > Metazoa > Arthropoda > Insecta > Diptera > Tipulidae > Tipula > Tipula vernalis. The sequence continues at coordinate 168,738,330 of OY282558.1, read as the reverse complement.
ATTCGAAGCGAAAGAAGCCAAGCAGATGTTGCCCGTCATTTTAATGTGTCCCAGAGCGTTGTATGCAGGTTATGGCCACGGCAATGTATGACTGGGAGTCCGTACGTGCAGTGTCCAGGTCGAAAAAGAGTTACAACTTCAGCACAGGACCGTTATATTCAACTGCAAGCCCTGGTGGTTTGGCGTCTGTGGAGAGGGGGGGGGGACAAAAGTGGAGTAGATTAATCTACCAGCTCCGTAACCTTTCTGTAGGGTGCGCATCACGTGAGCTGTTCTGGTGTCTTGTCATTAGGCAGCCGCGTGATGATAACAATTGTGTAAGGGGTAACCTGTTCACAATTCGCAAGTGTACGTACTGCCTCCTCGTGGCAACCACTGGTAACTAAGGCCATTTGGCACATTTTTGGCCATTTGTCACATGCTAAAGTACGGCGCTAAAGGAGAAAACCCTAATCTAAGGTGGAACAGCATATGCCGATGGATGAATGGCTGATAGGTTAATCAGTTCAAAATATGCGGACTTTGGATACCAGGCACCCTCCAGTTTTATTTAGCCTTCCTGTAATAAAGCTGGGTGACCTACAGGTGATTTGCAATCCCAGCAACTCGTAAGAGTAAAATCAAACGGAATACGGGGCAGGAGTAGGAATATATGGAAGTGGGACAACCCTCTCGAAGTCCTTGGACTTCAATGCTACCATCTTTCTAGCAGAAATGCTATAGTAAACATCTAGGAGGGAGAGCAATAAGCCCAGATAGTATGTATCACGTACCGGGAGGCAGTATTATCAGGTTCATTAAGAACCTGAATATTAACTGGACGGACAATTAAGCAGGGTCCAGCACAATAGATCTTTTAGGTCGCAGTGCGAGGTGGTTAATCGCCCGCATGGCCCTCCAATAATAATAATAATAATAACTGCAAGTGCGCCAGGAGCCAACTTTAACTGCTCGACAATTTCAGTCACGCTTATGGACTAATGAAAACATTTATGTTAGTGACCAAAGCGTCAGGAATAGACTTCACGAAAACAACCTCTACGCTCGCCGCCCGTTGAGATGTCCACCGATTCCACATGGAAATCGAGAGCTTAGAAATGATTGGTGTCAAAATAATAGAAATTGGACAGAAGGGGAATGGTCCAAAGTTCTGTTCACTGATGACAAGAACTTGGAGACAGTCTGGTAACGCCGAGAGGCTAAAAAAGTTGTACAAGAAGTGCACAGATACAGTGGATGCACTGCTTTGGTATGAGCTGGAATTATGACCAGTAAAAGAACTGATCTCATTTTTCCAGAAGGTAACTTATTGGCAGCTAGTTCCATTATCATCACAAATCGGATCAGTATTCATCTTAATGCACGACAATGCCAGACCACATGCCGCAAGAATCACAACAGACTGGTTGGAAGCGCAGGAAATGCATATGTTGCCATGGCCAGCGCAATCCGCGGACCTAAATCCGATTGAACACGCATGGGATCAACTTCAACGAAGCATACTGCCACATTTAGCATCAATAACAATGCGGGTGCAACTATGCAGTCTCCTTCAATATCACTGGAGACATGTTCCACAAGACAGCCTCGATACGTTGGTTAGCTCCATGCCCAGAAGATGCCAACTGTACTAATTTAATAAAATCAAATAAAAAAAAATTCTGAATTGTTCAAAATTCTTAAATTGGCCTTTCTCTACCGTTATAATAATAAACTCATCGTTTTTATTGTTATTCCTAAAAATTCCTCCGCCGTTGTATGTGCAATCGATGTATCTTCTAGAAACAAAAAACAAGACCAAAATCGAACCAAATTTAAGGGGATGACAACCTAAAAACTATGTGTTCCTTGTACACTTTTGATGTGTGTATATTAACAATAATAAGAAAACAATGAATATGCCAATTATTTATAATATATCTACCAAAAAAAGTAGAAATATCAATCCCCCCGTACTTTACTCGAAGAGTTATACAAAGTGTATAACCCTGAACAAAAAATGAGAACTTTCGTTGACCTCATTGTGTTGGTTTACTCATCAGGTAGCTACGACCAAAATACAACGATCCAGTTCCTACTTAACACAAATAGTGGCAAGTACAAATGTCCTGATTTAGTGAATTATATTCACTAAATCAAAAAACTCAAGGAATACCCTGATTTCTGTGTTTTATGCCCACACTAATAATTAAGAGAAACAGAAGTTTGTCTGTGGATTAAATCAATAAGATTTTCTCGGTACTTCCTATACAAAATATAATAACAATAATGGCATTCAGAAACATTTCTCGATTGCTTAATCAGAAAAAAAATGAATAGGCCAATCATTTACCAAAAGAGTTACACAAAGTGTATAGGGTGGGCCATCTAACTTTTTTTTTTGAACTAGCGGTTATTTTGAGTACGGTAAGGCTTATGTCACTTTTGATTTGACAGAAAGTTAGTTTTATCCTTCCGCTGAACGAAAATGGTTGTGTATTCGCTTGAACGACGCTGGGAAATATTGAAACATTACTTCGAACATCTTGGCAAAAAAATAATTTTTTCGGATGAGGCGCATTTCCATCTTGGCGGCTATGTAAACAAGCAGAATTGTCGCATTTGGGGCACGGAGAACCCGCACGTGATCGTACGAGAAGCCGATGCATCCTCAACGAGTGACTGTTTGGTGCGAATTTTGGTCCGGTGGCATCATTGGGCCATTTTTCTTTGAAAATGAGCAAGGATCCGCCGTTACTGTCAATGGTGAGCGCTACCGCGCCATGATAAACGATTTTTTGTTACCGGCACTTGAAGAGGAGGATATAGGCAACATTTGGTTTCAACAAGACGGCGCTCCGTGCCACACAGCACACGTTTTAATTGATCTTTTGCGCACTGTCTTCGAAGATCGAATTATCAGGCGAAATGCTAATGTGATTTGGCCGCCTCGGCGCTGTGATTTGACGCCGTTGGACTATTATCTTTGGGGTGCCGTCAAAGATAAGTGTTACGCCGATAAACCAGCAACGATTGACGCTTGAAGACATAATGCCGAATACCATCGAAAATGTGCTCAAAAATTGGACCGACCGTATGGGGTACGTTAAGGCCAGCCGAGGCAGCCATATGAATGAAATAGTATTCCATAATTAATCGGAAGGATTGTTCTTTACAATGAAAAAAAAATAAAAATATAACAATAAATTAAAAAAAAATTTATTTGGCCCACCCTGTATAACCCTGAACCAAAAATGAGAACTTTCCTTGAGCTCATTGTGTTGGTAGTTCAGTTCCGTACTAAAAAAGTTGGTCTACTCATCAGGTAACTACGACCAAACAACAAAAATTAATTCCTACTTAACACAGATAGTGTCAAGTATAAACATACTGATTTAGCGAATTATATTCACTAAATCAAAAAACTCAAGGAATACCCTGATTTCTGTATGTTTTATGCCCACACAAATAATTAAGAGAAAGAGAAATTTATCTGTGTATTAAATCAATAAGATTCTCGGAGCGCTAGAGTGAGAGAGATGCCTTATATCGCCACTGTTGACGCCTGTTAACAAATGGTAATTCGAAAAGTACATGTCCGATTTTTATGAAACAAATGCAGACTGATAGACCTTGACCAAATAAGAAAACATGGTATGGCTAAGATATCTAGGTGGTCGGATATCAAAGTTATTGATGCGTACAAATTTTCTTCAAGTATGTATGTATAAACAAATGTAAATAATATGTATAAACAGTATATTGAAAGACGGCATTGTTGAGATGACGGTAATACGATTACATCCTGTAATGCTTTTCCTCCTTTTTCTTTTTGTTAATATTGTTTATTTGTAAACAAATCATTTAGAAACAATCATTTCCCTGAAGATGAATAGAAATCCTATTCGAAATGTCGAGTTACCAGTTTTATTAATTTAATTTAATCATGTTTACTATTAATCACAGTTTTATAACTGTGCAATAAATTCGTTTCAAAAATAGACATGAATTACGGGTGGGTATGAACTTTACCACATCAACAATCTGATTATGTTAAGTCATTCTCTACGTAGAAGAGCCATCGTGGGCAAAACAACTACTGCGCCTACCAAAAATTGTTGATCGAACCATTGTAATCACTATTCTTCAATTTCAAGCGCAAGACCTGGAACTTGAATTAAATTTTTGATCTCACGATAATATACAGAACTCGGTACCTTGGATAGCGAACAAAATGGGAAGGCTGGATTCATGCTAACTAGTACGGATTATGTTGTTTATGTATTTCAAATTAATTACTATTCAATTTTACCACGAATGTCACCAAGATCGAAATGACTCCATATGGAATAATTTAAATTTACCACTTTGCATATCGAGCTACATAGTGCTTTTAATACTGTGCGAAGGTCTAACAGATCGCACATACATACATATGTACTCGTATGTATCATGTTTGGTTAATTAATGAGATTTAAATATAATTTAGAATTAAAGAGACTGAAGGAAACGACCACAAAATACAACAAAACTTTATGCCGTTCACATTAGTAGAATTGGAAAATTTAATTTTCATTTCCATACTTCATTAACAAATTTTCCCGAGCTTTTTTTATACGTTTTGTTATTAGTTTTTATCTCATATCGTAGTTAATTTTATATGCAAATTAAGAACAAAAAAAAAGTGTGTGTGCTTTTGCTGTTTGGATTTTTAAAATAACTTTTTCATCTGAGCTTTTTTGTTTTTTATTTTGTGCTGTTAGTGTTATATTCACTATTTTATAACGTAAATTTGTGGGAAATTTTTGTGTGTGGTTTTATGTGGATATAACATTCAAGAACATTTTTATATAGAATGTGATGGAGGTTATGATAATCATTTCACAAGGGATATTATGATGATGGTGGTGGTTAGGAACATTGTTTGTCTCTGAGTGAAATTGTTCGCTTTATTTTTTCTTGTGTACTTGTGAAATGATTTGCATTTTTGGAAATGGAAAGTAGTGTGTGTATAGTACGACAAATTTTTTGTTGGTTTTAATGATTTAATTAAACCGCATGCATGAGAGTATGATAAGGGTTAATTGAATTGAGTTTTTTTTTATTTGTATATTATCAACATTGTACTTAGTTGGACTCAATTTTATCTTGTAATTAGGACAGTACATAAAGTTTTAGTATGAGTTTACTAAAAATAATTAAATGGATTAAAGAAGTGAAAAAAATGTTCTGCGTTTCATTTCTTCTTCAGAACATATTCAAATATAGAGACACATCTACTATAAAATTTTTAACAAATTTCAACTATTTACTTATAATTCGTTCGCCGACGAAATTTGCTCAACTAAATCAAAATCCCAAAGTCAAATGATTTTTCTCGAATCCGGCCGGTCCCTGGGGCCGATCATATAAATAACAGGCAATATTTCCAGCAAGTTGTTATGGGCTTTCCGGCGATGAAATTTGTTCAACAAAATCAAAAGTCCTAAAGTGAACTGATTTTTCTCGAATGCCAATAATATGCACTTGATGAAAAAATGAACAAATAACTGGTCTCTGGGGTCGGCCATATAAATAAAAAGGAATATTTATATCTTTAAGCATCACAGTTGTACGATTTTCCGCCCCAAAAGTCAAATGATTTTCTCAAATATCCGTAGAATGCACTTGACGGAAAAATAACCGAGAAAAGCAAATTCATGCAGATTTCAACTCTTCAGTTTTTGTTTTCTTCGGTCAGTTTATGAGGAACCCATTTTCCTTCCATCTGTATCTTTTTTGTATTTTATAACTCCTAACTGTTCTGCAAGGTCTTTTTGGGTTTGAGACGGATTTTCATCAGATGAGACTTTAAGTTTTTCGACTTTGCTATGGATGTGGATCGTCCTCATGGTAGGTAGTTAGGTACTTCAATTTCCTCATCTATAGTGATTTAAATCTGTTCGTTGTGTTTGGAAAGAATCTAATTGGTAAGAATAATGTTTAAATTATTTATTATTTAAATGAGCGTAATGTGAGATTAACAATCATCATTCATCATATTCATTTAATCTTTTTATTATCTTAGTGGCACAGCCATCCGTAGTTGTGCTGTTACATCTTACATTTTGCAAAAATTTGCGAATTCTTGTAGGTGTTTTTTAACTAATAACGGAAACGGATTATTTGGAATTTTGTTGCCGGGCATCAAATAGATTTATTTTGTTTCTCGGCGGTTACTGGATTTCTCATTTTTTCAGTGATAATGAATATAACTACAAATAAAACGGTTAAACAAACGCTTCTGAAGTTAGTATATTTACGGAAATAGCAGATGCAGTAATTAACTATAATTTTAACAAACAAAATAAATGTTACAGTTTCCCAAAAATTGGTAAGAACGTTGCATGTAATTTAGCTGGATCCTCATCAAGCGCGATTCCTTCTGTAACTGCCAGTACTTCTGAATCTGACTGTATTTTTGAGTATATTCGATGAATGCATCGAAATAAGTGAAGTGTCGCCTTCACCTAATAAAAAGAAAGACGGGTAAGTGTAAAGGCCTATTTTTGCTTAAATTCGGAGGTTTTCATAGTTATAAACTTTTTTAGGTCGAATAAGCGCAATTGTAATTCTACAGCGGACCGAAAATTTTATGTAAATTGGCATAAAATATTTTCATGGCTAACTGAAAAAGAGCCCGGGCATATTGTAAATTTTGTGAACAATCATTACCCAACAATTTTTCATTACTGAAACGGCACAATGATTGCAAAGCCCATTTAAGTGTAATGAATTCTTTTAAAAAACAAACACTTATTGCTGAACCGAATGATGACCGAAATGGTAGAGCAAAACACAAAATTGTTGATTTAAAAATATTGAGGTTTTTAATACAAAATAATCTACCATTTACACTAATTGATCCACTTGTGGATTTAATAAAATCTATTGACTCTGATTCAAAAATTTGTCAGAAATTGAAGTTTAGCCGCACTAAAGGGACTGATACCATAGTGACGTTATTTGCAGAAGAAGGTATACACAAATAAACACATATTTTACGAAACCAGCCTTTCTCGGTTATTATTGATGAAACAACCGATGTGAGCTCCAAAAAGTGCCTAGCTGTGATCGCGCGATATTTCGATAAAACTGAAAATTTAACGAAAGACAGTTTTATTGCTATGCTCGATCTTGAAAATTCAGATGCCCAGTCAGTGTTTCATTGTATTTCCAATTTTTTTGAAACTCATCAAATACCTTTAAACAATTTGATTGGTTTTGGGGCAGATAACGCAAGCGTAATGATGGGCAAAAGCCAAAAGTGCATGTGTTCAGGCATTGCTCAAAGCAAAAAAATCCTTATTTATATTCACTAGGATGCACTTGCCACTCGTTACATTTGTGTTCGTCAAAGGCAGTAACACAACTTCCAAGTAAGATCAAAAAGTTAGCTCGAAATATATACTATTATTTTTCGCATAGTTCCAAACGGCAAAATGATTTCAAAACATTTCAAGAAAGTTTCAATGTATCAATCCACAAAATAATAAAAACTTCGACAACTAGATGGTTAGCCTTGGAAGGAGTAATTTTGCGTCTTATAGAGCAGTGGCAACCATTAAAACATTATTTTTTACTAGAAAAATTCGAAACTAGAAACCTATACAAAGACTTAGCTTGTGATATCTCGAACCAATTAATCGATAGTAATTTGATATATTCTTATTTTTGTCGTATATTTTAAAATTAACTACTAATTTAAATAAGGAATTTCAGACTGAAAGGCCTAAAATATACAAACTACTACCTTCTGTAAAAAATTTTCTGTTGTTAGTTTTACATAATTTTGTTTTAAAAGAATGTATCGACGAAAATAATTTGAATTCCATGAATTTTATTAGTAGCACTTCTATTTTTATAGATTTAAGCTCAATTTATTTAGGACCTAAGGCTGAGTTATTTATCAAATGCGTGATTTACCTCTAAATACTATTCTTACAATAAAAGAAAATTGTAAACGTTATTACGAAAAACTCTGTCAACAAATTAGTAGCCGATTTGACTTTAATGACGAAACCCTCACTCAAATTCAAGCAATAGATCCTGAACACCTAGGAGTAAACCTTACCCCTTTAATAAATTTATTTCCTCATTTGGGTGAAGAAAACATTGATGAAATTGAACAAGAATTTCGATCTGTAATTTTTCAAAAATATATTCCAATTTCTTCGAATTTAGAGGAGTTTTGGGGAAAAAATTTTTAAACTGAAAAACGGGTTAGGTGAGCTGAGGTTTCCTAATCTAAAATAATTTGTTGGCGACCTTTTAAGTCTTCCTCACAGCAGTGCTGCTGCAGAAAGATGTTTTCCTGAATTAAAAAATATTAAAACAAAAAACCGAAATTGTTCAAAAACAACTACTATAAATGCTTTAATGATAAGCAAGCAGCTTTATGAGTGTGAAGTTTATGCTAAAAAAAATAACAAAAAATTACACTGTTAAATTGTTAAATTAGCCATTTTCCAATTGGAATTTAAATTTTTTGTAATTTTGGATTTTTCGTACCACCAAACAGATTCTTTTCATCAGAAAACAGGTTCTTTTCATCCTTTGCAGATAGCTGGACCATCTGTTTATATCGTTAACCAAAAGCAACCAATTGTGTTGAACATTACAATATTTCAGATAATTTAAAAGTTGACTGAATTTTGATGGTTTAAATAATTATTTAGCGCTAATCCTGGAAATGTCCCGAAGGCCCCGCACATTTCTTAGAATAGCTAAGCCATATAGTGGTCAATGTCACCAAGCCGATCCAATTATGATGAACTATAATATATTTCGCAGTTTTGGAATCTTTATTAATATTCCATTATTTTAAAAGCTTTATATCGCCGACCGCAGAGATGTCTACAAGGTCTGGCCTATATTTTCGGATAACTTGGCCATTTGCCAGTCTACGTGGTCAACCTTATCCAATTGTGATGAACTATACTATACTTCACCGACTTTAGAATTTTTAATAATTTTATTTGTTTTAAAAATCGTTGTATCTCCGATCGCAGAGATGTCCACAAGGCCTTGCCAATAGTTTTGAAAACCATATGCCAGTCTTCGTGGTCAATCTCATTCAACTATGATGAACTATACTATACTTCACAGACTTTAGAATTTTTAATAATTTTATTGGTTAAAAGTATTTGGTCTCGAGACAATATCTTTTCTCTGCATCAAGCAAATCAAAATTGTGGACATCTCTGTGATCGGAGATACAACTATTTTTAAAACTAATATAATTATTAAAAATTCTAAATTCTGTGAAGTATAGTATAGTTTATCACAATTAGATAAGTTTAACTGGCATATGGTCAAGTTATCCAAAAATATAGGCAAGACCTTGTGGACATCTCTGTGATCGGAGATACAATTTTTAAAACCAATAAAATTATTAAAACTTCTAAATTTTGTGAAGTATAGTATAGTTCATCACAATTAGATAAGTTTGACCACGTAGACTAGCATATGGTCAAGTTATACAAAAATATAGGCAAGACCTTGTGGACATCTCTGTGATCGGAGATACAATTTTTAAAACCAATAAAATTATTAAAACTTCTAAATTTTGTGAAGTATAGTATGGTTCATCACAATTGATTAAGATTGACCATGTAGACTGGCATATGGCCAAGTTATCCAAAAATTAAGGCCAGACCTTGTGGAGATCTCTGTGATCGGAGATACAATTTTTAAAACAAATAAGATTATTAAAAATTCTAAATTCTGTGAAGTATAGTATAGTTCATCACAATTGGATAAAATTGACCACGTAGACTGGCATATGGTCAAGTTATCCAAAAATATAGGCAAGACCTTGTGGACATCTCAGTGATCGTAGATACAATTTTTAGAACAAATAAAATTATTAAAAATTCCAAAAACTGTGAAATATATTACAGTTCATCATAATTGGATCGGCTTTGTACATTGACCGCTATATGGCTTAACTATTCTAAGAAATGTGCGGGGTCTTCGGGACATTTCCAGGATTAGCGCTAAATAATTATTTAAACCATCAAAATTCCATCAAAATATTTTATTATGTTATGTTGTATTGGAGTTTCATAAATTGTTTATATTGTATGATTACGGTTATCTGGTATTAGCATTTGTGTTTTATTTTATTATTAGAAATATGTTTATTTTTTATGTTCGGTATATGTATTTACATCAAATCCTTATGGTTTTACAGCTATATATTGCCTTTTTTCTTATTTAGTCAATTTCGCTAGCTATAAAAATGGATAATGAAGAAAATCAACGGCGTTTACGCCAATTGTTTGATGAGGTGGATACTCCCGATTCTTCTATAGAGGATCCGTTCAGTACTGATGACGACGATGATCTTGATTATATAACTGAAAACTCCTCAGCAGATGAAAATAGTAACGATAGCGATTCCGAGTCCAATCTGAAAGATAATGATGAAGAAGTCAATGACCTAATGAATGAGATAGAAAGCGATGAAGCAGTGGGGTTCACATTAGAAGATGAGTGGTATGACACCGTTCGTCCGATGCCAGATTTTAAATTTGAATCCGCCTCTTCGGGAGTACAATAGGAAATTCTTGATTCGGAGACCTCTTGAAATATTCAATAAAATTTTTGAAGACATCCTGCAAGTTTTAATTACTTGCACGAATGTGTCTGGCAGGCGACTGTGTTCCGAACAGCGAGATTCAAGCGAATCATGAAGTTTCCGGGGATTGATCGAGCTGAGATGCTAAAATTTTTAGGCTTGTGTCTACTTCAAGAATAAATTCGAGCGCCACAAATTCGAAAACTTTTTTCAAAAACCGCACTATACTACCATCAAGCATTTTCTCACTCAATGTCAGGTAGAAGATTTTAACAAATCTTAAGGTGTTTTTCTGCCAACCACATGCGTCAATAATCCATCGACTAATAAGTCCATACATTGGCAAAGGACACCACTTATACATGGACAATTACTACAATAGTATCACACTCTCGAATGAATTATTGCTTATGAAAACACATACGACCGGAACTTTGAGGACCAACCGCAAAGGTAACCCCATTGAAGTGGTTAATAAAAAACTGAATAAAGGTGAGCATGTGTGGAAGAGGCAGGGAAATGTATATATATCAAAGTGGCACGACAAACGGATTGTTCTGTGCATTACTACAGCATTCCATCCAAAACTTGAAGAAGGCCAAAACAGATGTGGCAGTGCAAAAATAAAGCCGATCGAGATTTTCAACTACAACAAATATATGGGTGGAGTTGACCGAACGGATCAGATGGTATCGTATTATTCCAGCCCGAGGAAAACAGTTAGGTGGTATAAAAAAGTGATCTATCACCTATTGGACTTATCTGTGTATAATGCCTACGTTATTCATAAAAAAAGATTTCCAGAAAATTCAAAACTGGCATTTATGACTTTTCGCGACAATCTTATTTATGGGACGCTAAAATTAAAAAAGTCGCAGTTTCATCCTGAACCACCTAGCCGCAAAAGGAAATGTACAGAGGCAGTTACAAGCAAGCATTTTCTAGAAGTGTTACCTAAGAACTCGAGAAACAAAAAAAAAACATATATTCGATGCCGCCAGTGCTCGAAAAGTAATAAGCGAAAGGAAACAAATTCTAGATGTGCTGGTTGTGAATAGAAACCTGGTCTATGCGTAGGGAAATGTTTCACCAACTGGAACCAATAGATTTAAGTTTTAAAAATGTATGAATTATTTTTTATGAATTCAAGTAAATAAATATTTTTTTTACAAAGTTAATTACATTATTATTATCTGCTAAGTATCCGCTAAGTTAGTTTTGGAACCGGAACCAAGTAAAATTCATTTTCGAATAACAAATGGCACATTCTATGTATATTGGCTAAAGCCGAGGTGTCCTGATAATTTCATAAATTTTATATTATTGTCGTCTATTGCCGATGTGTCCTAGCAAAGTAATAGAGGTTATGAGTAGGACACGTCGGCATTTGTCGACAGACTCTCCAAATTGAGTTTTTAATGCCAGGTGCATATTCATCCAATTATGATCCCAAAACTTTAATCTAATATTAAATAACTAATCTTAAACCGAAACTATAACATGTGCCATTCTGTGAGCATTTTCTAAAATACCGTCTTAGTTTTAAAATGTTTAAGTTAGATAGAAAAATAAATCAACTTAATCATCAGAGAGATCAATAAAAAATAATTCTGTAAATGCCAATGAATTTGGATGGAAGCAATTCGATGATAAATTTAACTATTATTTTTAGATAACTTAACAGTCACTTTACTGAAATTACAGGTTTTGGGCGATAAAACCATGACTGAACTCTCCGATTCTGATGGTTCGAAATAGAATATAACAGTTGTATTGTTTCTGATGAATTAGAAGAAAACGATTACCATCACGAAATTACACATAGACTGAGCATTAATAATGCATTTTGAAACAATAAAATTTGAGTTGACTCATTTTTTCATAAAAGACATGTCCGCTAGTGACAAATATCCGTACATAATGTATTTGTTACTAGCGGACATGTCTTTTATGAAAAAATGAGTCAACTCAAATTTTATTGTTTCAAAATGCATTATTAATGCTCAGTCTATGTGTACTATGTGTAAAATAAGATTGCCAAAAAATTTACCAGTTTACCATAGTCTGCCCACCTATTGTATTCGCTTCAAAAGTCTTGTATTACTATAAAAATTATCAATTTACCTCGGTCTAGCACCATTTTGGCCTCACGCAAAAGGCTAGCGCTGACGCTTTATTTCTTGGAAGGAATTTTATCAGACTATGTAAAATGAGATTGAAAATTTAGGACCGTTACTTAAATTATACAAATTTAGTTGGTTTCCAATTGATACTTTCAAGTACTTCTTAAGAACCAATTAATTTAATATTGTGGACTAAAGATGAAAAATTTGCCATTACGCTATCAGCGTTATTATAATAATAATAGATAGATCGACCGCACAAAGAACATATTTTTGTTTCAAGAGAATTCAGCATAATACTTCCAATTTGCCTTAAAAGCTTACTTACAATATAATAAAATTAAAGAAGCCAACCGAAATAAGATAAAAAAATTCAATATAAAATATAAAATAAAAAATAAACAATAATTCATAATAATATGTAATAAAAAAATAAACATCATGAATACAAATGAACATTATTTTATTCCCTAACATGCATAAGATGAAGACGTACATATAAAACAAACAACAGGCGGTAACAAACAAGAATACGAATTTTACGTTCAATATTTTCAATTGAAATTCAAATCAAATAGAATTTCAATTAGATAAATTTTTTTTTTTTTACTGACTTAATACTGTAAAATATGTTGTGAATAAAAAAATAAAATTATGTTGTGAAAATATTTTGGAACATTGGTATATGCATTAAGATAAATAAAGACCATCATAATATTTGCGATCAATAGAGCTTTTGGAAACAAAATCCAGCCGCTATATACGTACATATGTATATTTATATTGATTAGAGGTTAATTTTTTTTTTTTTTTTTTTTTTTACATCAAATCAACATTAAAATATACATAAATAATAAAATGTTATGCTATAAGACAAAAACAAAAAAAACCTGAGAATTCATTCATCCTTTTTGCACCCGACCCATTTTAACATTTTTTATTTTATTGCCTTCATATCTGTTAAACAGAATAGTAATAAAATCCGGGACATTAAAATGTTTATTGTGTTAAGAGAATTTCTGTTGTTTTGTTAGCCTTTCATCTCGTTTTATTTGTTCTTATATGATAATAAACCTATATGAACTGGCGCATATGTGCGCGCAAGATCTGAATAGAGACATGCATATGTTTAATATTTTTATGAGAACTTTTATGTTTTCATTGATGTGCCAACCATAAGTTTCAGCAGGTAAAACGTTATACCGTCTGCGGGATTTTTGATACTCGCATAGGACCTCTCCTCTACATTACGCGGAGGCATATACAGCTTAGAAATAGAAATGGTCTATAGAGATGATCTTCTTGAGGGAAACAATACAATTCGGTCCCTTAAATGTTCTATGTTTCCATTCCTTTCACCTCAGAATACCGTTTCTTCCAAAACTGACCATAAAAGTGCGACGGGTCGCACAGAAGAGGAAGAAAGAGCTATTACGTTTGTAGTTTCTTACCGGTTTTTACTTGTGCCTGGACTATTTTCTTGGCTCAAGATGGAAGTTGGGAAGAGTTTCTTCAAAAATATTGCCATATTTCGTCGCTTTTCAATGTTTAAAATTCCCTCCAATTTCCAATTTGGCTTTTTAAGAAACCGAGTGAAGCAATCTGATTGGGACGAACCAACAATAAAATATTCGGATGAATTAAGTGAGTATTCGATTAACTCATCACTTTGCATCATCCTTAATGGCTTAAGTGAGTTTAAGAATATGTGGTTCATGTAAAGGCATGAAAATGAGTAGTTACATTTTATTTTTAAAGAGGGCTCGTCTATAGCACCACTCGCCACGTATATGAATTGCGTCTCATTTACGACACTGTTGCTAATACCTTCTGGCTAAATATTTCACCATTTTTTTGTTTCACTTTTTTTTGCCTTAATGCGGTTTAACCTTTACACGACTGGCAAATACACTTTTGATTATATATTTTTGTACGATCTAGATTTCGTAGGGGCCTGAAACTTCCCAACATCTTTAAATGTTTCAAGATTTTAATTTATAGAAAAATTCTATAAAAAATTTCCACGTTTTTCACGTGAAAATTGACTTAAAGTTTGTACATCCTTAGCAGGCTAAAATTGGTACTTTTGTATCCATAGTATTTTATAAGGAAATTGATTGATTGATTGATCAGAGTATACGACCAAGCCTAAGCAAGGCTCCCGGATGACGCCGGGCCCTCCGTATCCCCCTTTACATATAACAAAACAGAGGGAAAGGAAAGGTATGTTAACAACAAGGAATCAACCCGGTTCCAGACGCCTAAGTAGTTGATAGTTAGTAAATTTGTTTGTAATATATTTTTAGTAAATTATTTAGCACAAGACAATACAATTTGAAGTAGTGCTTAATTTCCTGTAAATTTGCTTCGGGTTCTTCAAGAATTTTCTAAATTTGAAATATGCAAATTATAGATTAATGTTTATGACTACAACTAAATTAACATTAAAAGTTTGACAATAATTAAACCAACTACCACCCGCCCATCTCGCTATCACCTCAGCCAGTGACATCTTAGTCGAGTTTCCCTGGTGTTTTCTAAATACTAAATAGAATACTAATAGCAAAAACTATCATTAACATTAATACCAGTATGAAGATTAACACCAATACCAGCACCAATCCCATACCAACAACAAAACTAACATTATCACATTAATGATTCGATTACACCGAAAAATTAATTTTACTAAATTTTATTGAATTTAATTTTAATAAAATTAATTTAATTCCATTAAATTCAGTTAAACCCAAAACCTAATTTACTTCATCACTAATTCTTTATTTAAAATCAGCCCTTAACACCCTTAAATGAAACCAAATTAAACACTAAATAAATAACCTGAAATTCAAGATACATTAAAAATTTTAATTCTAAATTATGAATTTTAAAAGCATAAATATCTTTTTTTTTAAACTAAAATTCTAAAATCAAAAACCAAAAATGTGAAACCCTATAAAATTTAATTTCCAATTCTTTAGCTTAACTAGCTATTGACTCCAGAAATTAAAGAAATTAATTAACTTATTCCAGGAATACCACTAAAATCAAAATTAAATAATTAATTGTTTATTACTTTATTCTGCTTATGTAGGTCTGCAAAATAGTTTAAATTAATCTGAATAAATTACATACTAATATGCGATTAATCAAATCTTGATACACAAGTAGTAGTTTTCCTGTAGGACTGTGACGTCACCAAGAGCGGCATAGTAAATTTCTAAATTCATTTGTCCATTGTCGCACTCTGACATTTTATTCATTCATGGTTATTATGTATACAATAAAAACAACCTATGTATATTGTGTTTGTTTTTGTTGACACTACACAATATTTTTGTTTCTCGTGAAAGTAATCGTCGTGAACCGAGACAATATTTCAATTTTAGTTTATAAATAGCGTATTTCCTTGACAAATTTACAACAACAATTGCATAGGATAAATCCCCGCAAGGGAGCGCCCCGAAATCTTGCATTACAAAATCATGCAAGTACAAAATCTTGCATTTAATAAAAATCTTGCATTACAAAATCTTGCAAATCCAAAATCTTGCAAATCCAAAATCTTGCAAATCCAAAATCTTGCTTTACAAAATCTTGCAGTTTTAATTATTAATTTCAACATAATCTTGCTTTTCCTAAAAGTTTATAAATTCTCAATTATAAATTTAAATACACACTTAAGTGATTTTCGAGTATTTATTTATTTTAATTTCATCAATTAAAAACACATACATGGCTATTAAAAATAAAATAAAATTATAAATTAATAGGCAACATTAAAAATAAAGAAACATAACATAAAATAAATTATATGGCAATTTAAAAAAGTATCATGTTGTGCGCGATTCTCTTTAAAAAATCAGTCTTACAGATTTTTTCCCTTTTTTTAAGAATCCGTTTAATTTTTTTATTTTTAATTATTGTTTTTCTTTTCTTTGGAAGGCGTTCTCCGGATTTCACTTTTTCGATTTGAGCTTTTGCTACAATAAGTTCATCTGACAACTTTTTTATAATCTTATAAACTCCAGCATGCCGTTGCCCAACCACAACTTTCAGGCGCCTGTGCCAAGCTTCCACACTATTTTGGGTACGTGGAAAATTTTCTGTACCTAAGTCCGCATCAGCAATTGACCAAAATTGTGGACTATATCTGGGCCTCTGATTACCTTCCCCAATATAATATTTTTGAAACCACCGACCAATTAATTTCACTCCACTATTATCAAACTTTTCATATAAATGTTGGTAATAAGCTGGTATTTCGTTTGGTGGAACGAAAGCTAAGCTTTTAAGCATTCTAACTTGTAGTGAAAAGTCTTCGGAATTTGCATACCTAGTCGCCAACCGTAATGTTTGGACTCTTCGCCATATTACTTGTCCAAAATGGAAAAGACAGCCTTTGAAGGTAGCTTCCGGGAAAAATGCAGATGCCGAAGACACTATTGCCTTTTCAAAATCCGTTATTATTCTTGTCGGTTTTAGATTAATCCCCAGTTCCAAGGATATTTTTCTTAAATTAAAGAATAATCTGTCATACACTTTCATCGATTTTTTGCTCATTAAGCAAAATATCAATGGAACGATTTGCCCTTCCACATTTCCATGAATGGAAAAGAGTTATCGCATGATGGATGGAACTACGTCGAAGGTTCCATCCATAATCCAACAATTTGATTCCGCAAGTAAGGTTAACGATGAAATAGTTCCCATTAATATAATTTTGTCGCCGTCAAATTCTTCATCGCATAAAACAAATAGTTCGCCTTCAACATATTTGAGGTTTTCCGGGATATTAATAGACTGGAAACTATCAGGTTCTATTATTTTATTACCTCGGATACGCTGAACTTTAATTCTTTGGGCCTTTTTGGATGGTAAGTATACTCGTGAGTTACTATGCGTATTAGTAATACTATCTGCTATTATCACGGCAGGCGCAGCATCCGAATTTTTACTCGCAATTTTTAATAAATTATTAGTACCAATTACTGCTTTCTCAAAAGCCAAGGGTTCATGCGAATGATTTGCCGAAGATTTTAAAATCTCATGCTTATCGTCCACTTTACGTGTAACTACACGTCCTTTACATGATAAATTTTTCTGATTGCTACAGACCCAATTAAATGTATTTTTGGTTTTTCTATTTAAATGGTACCCGTATCCATCGACAATTAATTTTTCCTTGCCCTTATTGGAAGTTACAACTGAAATATTCATATTAAAGTCCTAAAAGAAATAAATTACTTTATACGAACTAGAAACATTTATTATTTAATTAAAATTTAAAGTTACTTACAGAAAATTTTCTATGTTGTACGTGTAGCTTTTGACCCACTTTTGTTTTTATATATGTTTATGACGTGGAAAATGCAACTTTGATTAGATTAAATTATATTCATATCATAACACAGTGTAGTTTTAAATCTTGCATATAAGAATTTCCCGTACATTTATAGAATCGCGCGCGCGATTCTATAAATGTACGGGAAATTCTTATATGCAAGATTTTTGGTGCAAGATTATGTAATGCAAGATTTTGTAATGCAAGATTTTGTAATGCAAGATTTTGTACTTGCATGATTTTGTAATGCAAGATTTTATAATGCAAGATTTTGTAATGTAAGATTTTGTATTGCAAGATTATGTATTGCAAGATTATGGGGCTAACCCTCCCCGCAAGAATAACATTAACCCCAAAAAAAAATGGGTTTAATTAAACATAATTCTAATTCTTAGTTATGATACCTGCCACCAGAGTCATAATACATATTAAATTTATATTTTATTTGGAAAGGTTGGCTTTTGTCAATTAAATCAAATTGGCTATTTTCTTGGAAAACAAATAAACCCAAAATAATTCGAATTCAATTTTGGTCAACAAAATACGCTTATTGTAAAATTAAAATATTCAGGACGATTATACAATAGAACCCGTGTGAGTAATTCAATCGCGAATCGAAAACTGCATATAAAAAAAAAAATCGGAAACAAAATTTCGAATCATAGTTTCCATGAAATTTCTTTGGATTTTTTTACAATTCATCAAAACAAAATTGTTTTAGAAACACGACAAAATAGTGATCAAAGTAGCTACTTTGATTTACAGCAATTGTTTCCCAATTTTTTTAAATGCAGTTTTCGATTCTATCGGATTCTATAATCGAGCTGAATACCTCGATTTACGTTCCTTTTTTTATTTGAAACGTTTGTGTTATCTTCATTGCAATCCTTATTGATAAAACTACAGTGACGAGTGTGCGTAAATTGCGTAATACCATTATATATATATTCATATGTAAGAGTGGCGGAGCGTGAAATTTTTCGTCAGGGAAACACAATAAACTTTATTGGCCCATTATAATGGAAAAGACTCGTTAATGTTTTTAGTTCAGGGTGCTGATTCTCTAAAAAATAAGATAATGGGTAAACGTGTAAACTTGCAAAAAGCAAAGCCTATTTTAATGAATTGGCAATTTTTCGATTTGATTACTACTTCAAATAAAATCGAAAAATTGCAAACTGATAAAAGAAAGCTTTGCTCTTTACGAGTTTACACGTTTATCCATTATCTTATTTTTTTATAGAATGAGGGTACAGGATGCGAACTATTATCTCGGTTTTAAAACTGTGTGTGTCCATTCGTTGTTTGACTCTTGTTATGTTAATATCGATCGTACAAAGTCACAATAACTAAAATAAATGTAAATTGGTGTTGTAACAACAAAAATTGAAAATTGGAAATTTAACCATTTTTTTCAATTAAAATAATAGTTTATGTTTAATTTTTTGTTATGTTTTTCATTCATTTTGTGGTAACGTTACTGATTTATCTTGATTGCTGTATACACTAAGTGTGACCACAGATTTACCACAGCTAATTTCTAAATTGTATTTTGGTCATTTGTGTTGAGTTGATGTGTTATTTTAATAAACTGTGAATTTAATTCTATAAACGTAATTGACCCAATCGTTCTCCAAATGTGTTAAGTAATGATAACAAAACCTGTAATTATGTCCTGACCCACTTGCAGCAGCATAATAGACGGAAATATTGCTTCTAAAGTAAAGTGCGATGTTTGCGGTAAAATGTTTCATTCCGCTTGCGTATCATTAAATGGCGTTAATCTTAAATATTTAAAAAAATCGAAGCAATGATGATAAGAAATTAACCTACTCTTTTTTCGCCAAAATTTGAGACGAGCTGTCGGAGAACCGACTACTTAAAGACAAGTTAAATTTGATGCGTTCCAGGGTTTATTTTCTTGAACAGTCTCTGCAAAAGAAGTGATTGAAATTTGCGACGTTCTTATTAACACTTCTTAGCCATCATATCACTAGTACCACCACTCCATTAAACCAACTATTTTGGTGTGAAAAAGTTGTTTATACGTCAATCGGATACACTCTTCCGTGCCACCTATGAGATTACATTTGCTCTAAAGTGGGAAACACCTTAAAAGACGATGTGAAATATAAGTTGATGCTCCCTAGCTCTAAGCATAATAGAATCGACAGCACCATTACTAACATCTGCTTTCAAATTGGGCTGAAGGAAGCTGGCTTCAATTTTTTGAGCAACTCTGATACATGACATCCAGGTATAATTATCCACCCGGTTATTAATTATCTGCGCAAGCCAAAAAACGGCTTAGTTTTTTAAGTCCAGCTCACGATCATTCACTTTACATTGTTTTAATACCAATAGAATTCATTAGCAACGTGTTGTAACCTTAGTCACTTTAATTATTTTACAAAGTAAAAAGAAAACAGTTGAAAAACGCTCCTAATTGTTAAATTACTCGGCTAGCTACATACTTACCTATACATAATAAATATTTTATTATTTTTGCATTAGTACTTAAAATAAAATTTCCTTTTAGGAAATTTTGAGTCATCCTGTATTTCATTTTATTTTGACATTTGTTTTTTGTGTGATATTTATTTCTTTTGTTTTCCTCTTTTCCTTTTTTTTGTGAACGCTAAATTGCGCCGATTTTAATGGCGACCCCAGATACCACATATTATAAATACGTTTGTGCAATTCAACCAATGATGATGGTACACCCGAGGAAGACTACAATAGGCTTGTCTGACGGTTGTGTGGAAAAACTAAAGGATTTCGTCTTAAATTCAATTTAAAGGATATAGGTGGGCCAGATGTACAATATGGAAGTTTGTTAATGAAGTGGTTAGACTCAACACAGGCTAAAATCGCTATAAATGGAATGCCTACAGTACAATTTACACATCCACCGGACTTTAGATAGTCCTTTTCATGAGCTCCGTAATACGAAACGAAGAACATTTGCGATATACATACTATATGTACGTGCACATCATGGATTTTACGTCAACATCACACCATTCATCGAAGCTAGACCATTTAAATGTGATATTTGTAATAAACATAATACCGCGCTACCTAACTTCACATAAAGCGCTGCATAATCATGGGATCGTCAAAAATTAGTTTTATCACGTAATTTCATAAATTTTTACGATTAAGTTGTAAATATGTATTTAGTTTTGATTTGTAATGTTTTGTTCTTTTGAGCCATTTTTTGAGGAAATCTACGTTAAAAAACCCAGATTATTCAAAATACTTAAGCTCGACCATACTTAGGGTCAGTAAAAAGGGGCGCGTTTTAATTCTTGCATAGAACGCCATTTCTGCACTAACTGTGAAATGATTAGTTCCACAATGCAAATTTTTATTTCCACGAGTTCAGAACCAGACGCCGAAACTAATAATTATCTTTTTAAACTTAACTTAGCCAAATGAAACACTTCAAAATTCCCTAATCTCTTTCATTATTATTAACAAACCCGGTTATCGGTTTGAATTTGTAAAAGGTCATTGGACTTGGTATGTAACCGAACCTGAACGATTTAACCGACTGAAACATTGATTAGTAATTTAATTTGTAATTTAATTGGTCATAGAAGAAATTTAATTTTTCTATAATTTTACCAACTTTTCCAACTAAAATATGCAATAAAAATTTGGAATTTAAAATTTTCTATAAAAAAAAAATATTTCCTCCGTGAAAAAAAAAACAAACCCGTTCTTCGCTAAGGCTACTCGATTCCTACTCCAAAACTTTCTTCATTTTAGAATACAAAAATTCGAAATACATTTTAACAACAGCGCGACAATATCTTTATTTTTATATAGTAAAGCCGAAACCATGAAAGCTTGCATGCATTTTGCGGGAGTAGGGCAATTGTTGTTAGTGTTTGGATGGTTATCCCCAACGGCATCAATTTTAAAGGCTTTTATAGGTCTTGGCGGATTTAACGTGAATTTATTCTATTAAAAGATTAATGTATTTTTCGTGAGGTTGAAGTTTTGAAAATTAAATTTCTGAGTTAAATATTTGTAACTTACACCAGAACGTAAATTAACTTTGTTAACCTTAAGTATACGAGTACTAGGGTGTGGTAACGGTAAGTATTCTGAATTATGAAGATAATTGTCGGCTGAAGAGAAGGTATAGGAAGTCATCTCATAGAAGAAAACACGAGTAAGTCCGGAATAAAGTCGACAGACATAACGTCTTACGATCGTCGAAATTTGTATAGGAAGTATCAATTGTATTTAAATATATGATTAAATCATTTAATTAAGAAAATTGATCACACTTTAAATTTAAATCCAAAATATCTCCCAAAATATGTGTTTTTTTAGAAAATTTTGTTGTAAAAAAAACTTGGGAAGAATTGCCTAACGAAAACTAACGTCAACAAATGGATTGCGGTCACTCCAGTTCATTTTGTAAAAAGTTATGATGTTTTGATCAGATTTGATCAAAAAATCTAAAGTTTTGAATTTGTTTGACGTAAATATCGTCTTTAAATTTTTAGTTTCATCCATTTTTAAATTTTGAATAAATTCCTTTTGAAATTTCCTAGTCGACGGACTAAGTCACGCAATCTTTTTCTTAAAATAAAAAGGTAGCTTTGGAAACAAGGTTCTTTGCAAAGCCTTTACCTTCTATTTTTTCGATACTGCAAAATAATTAGTTATTTGTATTATTATATTTGCAAAAGGTTTAATAAGAGCACGGTTATCCTTGCTTTGGATTCTCTAAAGTTGCAACGGGTATTGTAAATTTCAATTTATAAAAAAATGAATAAAAATAAAAATATATTTTACAAAAAAAAAAACAAAGTGTAGTTGACTCAAAATTAACGACACAACGAGAAATGTCAAATCCCGGGATCCCGGAATTATGGCTTTACAAACAAATCAAAATAAAAAAACCGGTAAATATTTTAAATAATTCATAGAATAAGAAAAAGCTTATTACAGAAATGCAAAATTACATATGCTACAAATCATCTTT
Organism: Tipula vernalis; assembly: GCA_958295665.1. Classification (NCBI taxonomy): domain Eukaryota; kingdom Metazoa; phylum Arthropoda; class Insecta; order Diptera; family Tipulidae; genus Tipula; species Tipula vernalis. Next base: position 168,715,258 of record OY282558.1, on the reverse strand, counting down.
TAAATTCTTTTTAGTAGGAATTGAAAAAACAAAGAGCATCGACTAAGTTGTCCCCTATCCTTGCTCGTAATTTGAAAATTACAATTCCTGCCGCCGAGAATAACCTCTCTGATTCTACGCTTGTTGGAGGAATTGCAAGTAAATCTTTATAAAGGCACTGCGAATGGAGCCCCCCTAGACCGCTCCTCTCAAACATTTTCATCTCCTTACCAACTGCGGTCTAGACTTAAATTGTTTGATATACTATCATTACACGGCCGGATTCTAATCGGTATTAAACTACGTATAATGTTGCGCTGCAATTCGTCAGCCAGATATTCTTGTGTACCTCCTAAAATATCTTCTTCTGAATCACATATTTCAATATCATTGAAAGTTTTAAAATACGTCAAAGCAATTGTTGAAAGTTCCGAAACCAGTGGACATGTGACACTAATCATTTCGATCTATGTCAGCTGTATCCTCTTCTGGATCAATTAATTCGACATCGCTATCATCATCGTCAGAGCTGTGGTCTGCTACTACACTTAGAATTTGATCCGAATGTTGGATTTTTTTAATAAGGACATCTCTACTAGCCTTAACCATGATGCTGGCACCATCTGTGTTTATGCACACGATACCGTTTTACAAAGAAATATCAAACTCCTGCAATTTAGTTTTGAGAATTGTTATACATTTTTCTGCCGGTATGCTTCCGCAAACCGTTACCATTCCCAAGCTCCAAAATTTAAATTTAGTTCCACCTTCAGAATAATAAACATTAATAATGATATAGCGTCAAAATCAAAATTAAGGCATACTGATTGGACTGAATTTACAAACTACGCACAGTGTTTATTGATTTGTGATTGGTTTGAAATTCTCTTGCTTCAAGCGATTCCCTTAAATCGTAAGAAATGCAGAACACTTTAAAGGAAATTCCATGGACAGCAGTCATTCACACAAAAACAACAGGTAATATGTTGTCAAATTTAGGTTCCACAGTTCTAGTTGCGAAATACTTTTTTGACACTCAGTTTCGTGTATGGTGTTTAAGTGCGTATGTAGCCCTTTGCTGGATCCCTTGTTGTTTTAAAATTTTTTAACCATAATTTACATTTTGCTGAATTAGAAGTCCCTTGCTCACGCAAAAAAAAAAACTACATATTACCGATTTGCTTCCGGTTCTCCGTTCAATAAATTTGGTTGCTAATGCTATTGTTAATTGGCTAAATTAAATTTTTTCACTTATTAGTTTTTTTTTTACTAACTGTGCTCTTAGAAAAAAAAGCGAAACTATCAAATAAATAAACACAGTCCCTCAACAAAGCATGTGGACAAAGAAAAACATTTTAACTAAATTAGGACATTTTCTTTATTAATTAACTAATTATTATTTATTTTAACTACCGTAAGCAAACAAATAATCTACGGGCTTAATTAACTGTTTGTTTGGTCTAAAGGAAATCAAGTCAAGGTTTTTTCGCAATAAAGTCTGTATACAATTGTTTTTTATGCCATTGTTTTCCAATTTTCCATAGTTTTGATCAACAAAATGTAATTTTTTGCGTAAAATAATTTCAGTAGTAGTCCTAACATTAGTTGGTAACAACCAAATTATTTTAAAAATATTAAAATTCAAAAATTCGTAGTTTGACTGAAAAAGAGTGTGAAATTCCAAGGTCAGTTCGGAAGACAATAATTGACCGACATAACGAGAGTAAAACTTTACGCAAAATTGGATGCATAGTGGGAAAACCTCATTCCAGCATTCATCGAATAGTAAAACATTTTGAAACCACCCGTAATATGGCGCCAAAGCGTTTTTGCATTTTCTTTCTTGAACGAACCTCTTTTTATTTCATAATAAATAAATCCGACTGTGCTTATGCAGCCTATTAAATAAACATTAGCGCCTTTTGAAGCAGCTGCTGTGTTCTTGAAATATGAATGTTTAAATTAGTTTCATCCATAAACAAAATAGGTTTATTTTGGGCCTGAAATTCCAAAAGATATTCAACAAATTACTTTCGCTTTTGTTTGATGTTAGGGGAGTCTCTTTTTTCAGGTTCATACCGCAAGTATTTCAGCATGTAACAGAGAGAATCTAGGTATTTTGAAATAGTTGTTTTTGAAATGGAAAATTTAAATTTTTCTTCAAATGTAGCAGCGAGTTCCGCTGATGTAATGCGGCAGTTTCTTTCAATCATTTCATCGAAATAATCTAAATGAATTTCTTTAATTTCCTGAAATTTTTTCTTATCTCGTTTGTCTGAGGTTTCTCCCTCTGCTATCTAACGATATGATGTTGGTTGTGGAACGTTAAGCGTATGTGCAAGTTGCCACCAGTCACCATTCATATTTGACACGTTAAGTAATTGCATTTTTTTAGATATTTTTTGGGGCTTTGAATTTATTTACATATGCAAAATTCCAATTGTTCTGTCAAATTTAAACAATTTATTGATCACAAGGGTTTCTATTCTTATTCAGAAGCCTACTATTCTCATATTAAAGTTTACCATTCCATTTTGAAGTTTACTATTTTCATTTTGAAACTAAAATGGTATAGTCAACCATTTCAAGTTTTTAAATACCGACAAAGAATAAATTATATAATTTTTACAGTACGGTTCTCTTTCTGTGAAAAATAAAATTTAAAAAAAAAAACATTTCTCGGTGGAAATAAACATATACGAAAGTGATTTCTCATACATGAAAAGCATTCGTTCATCGATTATTTTGGCGGTGAGAAAACCAATAAAATATGTGTCAATAAAAAAATAAAAATAATTAAAATCGGCTTAATTCCTACATTTTCAAAATACTTTTTTTCAGTGCTAATTTTGAGGTTTTTATAATTCCTAAGCTTCTTTAATTCTATATTCATAGGACCTCATTTTTAAATCTATTTTAAAAATCTGTAAATTTAGAATATGTGATACTAATTTTAGAGTTGCAAAATCATAAGAGAAGTTTTTCGAAATAACTTCCATTTAAAATTCAAATTGCGATATACATATGTATGTAATCTAGAGTTTGGCCAGCTACAAGAAATTACAATTTTTACTACAGTACTACTTTTTTATTTCATTTTCTTCACGGGAACAGAATTGACCACCAAAACTCCAAAGCACCGATTAAAAAATGCCAAATCGGTCTTTCCGTTCTTTAATCTTTTCGTCCTTTCAATCATACATTTTTTTTGCTCTGTTTTCCAAAGATAGGTTTTAAAAGCGTTTCGTCAGTTTGTGTTTGCTTTTGCGTTCATTAAAGTCAAAAATTGAAGGGATTGCACTAGAAGAGAAAACTGCTGGATATATTTTCTCAAAAATAGCATCGAGGATTCCTTTTTTTATTTTATTAATGATAAATGTGACAATCTAGCATCTACCTATTTACCTCTACCTGTACCCCTACAATATATGGAGTTTTTGCACTAAAATGCATATCTCAAAACGCAAAATCAATGATAAAATTCTAGAAATCGCTGTTTAGGTGACATCGTCGTATCACAGTTAAAATTAGGGGTAGTATAGTTTTATCATTTTAATAATAATGTGTTGCATACAAAAAAAAAATCGAAATTATATAATTTTGATTTTGATATTTACATAAATTATATTTACTCTGCCAATATTATAAATTTCGCAAAAACATTTATGAAAACACCTAAGGTTGTTGTTGTTTTAGGCCAAATTGGAATAAAATTCACAGTCGTAAATAACTTATTATAATTTTTTAATATTTTGATTTAGAATTTCAGTTAGACTCTTACCTAAAATTTTAAGGTCGGTTTTACTCTTCACCAACATGTCTCTCAATGATTTATAAAATTAAAAAGCTTTTACATATCTACCTTTTTGTAATTTTTCCATTTTAAAAGCTTTATCAATTATATAATTATTTACCCTTAATTTATTACCGTAATATAAAACTATAGGCGTCTTTATTCATGCGCTCTTTATTATTTAAACATACATACATCACAGGCTCCCTAAACTATCAAAAACACAAACATGGTTGTCTACTACAAAAACTCAGGGATGTATAACACAATTTTTTCAGGGATTTGAAACCCACGCTCATCCATCCCACTCCTCATTCGACCCGGCTGATTCGAACGACCAATCCAACCAAGACTTGATAAACTCAGCTGTTGTTAACATTTTCTTAGGGCTCTCCTGTTCACCTACCCTTTCTACATCGTAGCGTTCATTTTCTTTAGCTTTGCACACCTTGTATGGTCCGAAAAATCTTGGCTTCAATTTTAAACCTGGTCCAAATTGAGTTCTCTTTATATCTAATTAATCTCCGACTTTGTAGGTCGTAGGAGCTTTGCCGTTTTTCCTAAATGATTGTCGATTTTCAATTTGTATTTGTTCTATTTGCTACTTCGCAGTTTCTTTTAAACTATCTTGAGAGCTTCTGATATTTTTAATAATTTCTTAATTAATAATTTCTTGAATTCTCGTATCAGTTTTCTGATGCATTTCAGTGCTAACTAATAACTCAAACGGAGTAGCACTAATGCTTTGATTCAGCGTGTTGTTAAGGCGGATCTGCGCCTCCGAAACCTATTACACTTAAAGCACCTTAAGCCATCGGATTTCCTTTGACAATCCTTCGATAGATGACCGTATTCAATACAGTTGTAACACTTAATCTTATTACGTCGGGGATTTATTGATTTTTAACCACTCGACATTGGTTGCTCCAGTTGTTGATTAGAATTAACATTATTTGAGGTAGCCTTGTTCATCGATTTAATTTTTAACTTTTCAAATGCTTCATACTTCAGTCGAAGATCTTTAAAATCTTTGGCATCAAATAACCAAATCTTATTTGAATCCTCAATACAAACACCATCAATGATGTATTCCAAAATTATTTCGTTCTCGATGTCAGCCAATGCACCAATTTCGCGCATACGCAAAATGTACTGATGTATAGTTTCATCTTTTTTCTTTTTAGCCTTTACTAGCATCTGGTGAACAGTAGCGCTACTAACATTCACATGAAATTCGTCGACAAACACTTGTTACAACGATTCCCAATCCTTTGCGCTCATAGCACGTAATAGCATCTTGGCTGTGCCCGTTAAAAGTCACTTTGCATACACAAATCGCTGTAAATTACTCCAACCTAATGGTTCTGATGTTTCACAAAACTTTATCAACCACTTTTTAACCGTATAGTTGTCATCGCCGCTAAATTTTGATACCGAATCTTAGTTTTCTCGGCATACATATCCGCATTTCTTCTATTTTCAAATTCGGAACCGCAAACGTTTTTTGTGAAACTGTCCTTGATTAGCGTCGTCGCTCGTTCATAGCGTTGAATCAATTCATTTCGCTTTTCATACGTATTAAGCCCCAATTAGATAACTCTTCTTTCATGGCTTTTACTGTTTTTGCTTCAAATTCTTCCATTTTTAACAAATGCAAATTCACAAAACCAATTTATCGTCGAACGTCACAACAAAATTGCCAACAACAAAAAATAATTCTTATAATTTCCTTTTTTTTGTTTTTTTTGTTTTTGTTTTTGTTTTTAATCTCTGCAATCTGTTCTGGGGCGCAGGGCACTCCCAACTCTTTCGCAGTTTACTTTTACCGTCCTACTTTACGCAGTATTAGCCAAATCGAGGACGTACGGCAATAGACTTGTTTTGTATAAGCCACCTGCACATTGCATTGCTTCATGCCAACCTATAGTGCTGACATGAAAGGTGGGTCGGCCCATGGATTCTGCACTCTCAACAGGGGGTCATAGTTGTGTTCATCGTCATCACCGATCGTAATCAGATGATGAAAAATCCCTTTTGCATCCCGCCCCTATCGGGACTCGAACCCGGTGCCTCCCGATCCAAACGCCGCAGCTTTAACCACTGCGCCGTTTGGTCGGTTTCCTTTTTTGTTGTTTTCGTTTCGTTTTCTTAAAACAAAAAAAAACAAGATGTCTGTTTTTTGTTTTGTTTTATATAACGTTACACGTACAGTTTTTTTTTTGTATTAAACTTATTTCACTAAATGCCATCAGAATTTTATGAAAAACAATTACCCGTCACATCCATCAACTAAAATCCCGGTTGTGCCCCCAAAATGTGGGATTTTATTATTAGAATATTTAATAAAACTATGGGTGCCTTTATTCATGCGCTCTTTATTATTTCAACGTACATCACAGACTCCCTAAACTATCAAAGAAACAAACATGGTTGTCTACTATAAAAACTCAGCGATGTATAGCACAATTTTTTCTATATATATATATATATATGTATATATATATATATATATATATATATATATATATATATATATATATATATATATAGATATATATATATATATATATATATATATATATATATATATTTTTATCGGAATTAAATTTTATTCAATTAAGGACATTTAAAATTATAAATTCTAAATCTAAATACTTTAAATCTTTGCTACTTTTAATTCATTTAATTTGTTTGTTAATTGTGATGGCTCCTAAAAAATGCACAAGTGTCAAGTTGCAGTTACAGGAAATCGGAATAATCCCTGTATTACCTGTGAGGGAACCTGCAATGGCGTTTTCCATATCGCTTGTGCGGATGTACCAGTTGATCTTCTTGATTATTTTCGAAATGAATCAGTAGCCTGGATATGCAATTCATGTAAAAACGTAAATCCATTATAGAGGGAATGGAAAGTACCGGTGACACTGTTTTAAACAATTCATCGGATGTTCCAGAAATCTTGAAAATATTAACCGACCTGCGTGATAGAATAATCAATGTGGAAAACTCCCAACAATTTTTATCTAAAACATTTGTTAATTTTTTGCAACAAATTAATTTTATATCTGAAGAGAACCAGGTGCTAAAGGAGAAAATCAACCAATTGGAATACAAACAGTCTTCGTATGATTATAAATTTCACAAAATTAAAGCAAGTTTGGATAAAGATTTTCAAAGCACAATTCAAAATGTTATAGTAATTAGCGGTCTTCCATCTGAGATTAACCTGAAAAATGAAATGGTCAGCAGTTTGTTTAGTGTTCTTGATGTTAAAGCTGATAGTAGTGTTATCCAATCAGCATTCTTAGTCAATCAGAATGATGCTGGAGCGCTTTTCTTAAATTTACAGAAAACTTTTGATTGTATTAATCATGAATTGCTACTAAGCAAATTATATTGTTATGGTATACGTGGTATTCCTTATAATTTGCTGAGAAGCTATTTATCTAATAGAAAACAGTATGTCATGGTCAATGAATTAAAAAGTGATATGTTGGATATCAAATGTGGTGTTCCACAAGGTAGTGTTTTGGGACCACTTTTATTCCTAATCTTCATTAATGATATTTTTTATTTACCATTAAATGGTCAAATTAAAATTTTTGCTGATGATACGGCTTTGTTCTATGAAACCTCTGATTCCAGTGGGAAATAAATGCCATGAAACATGATCTTGATATATTATTAGAATATTATAAATCCAATTTGGTAGCACTTAATACATCTAAAACTAAATATATGATATTTCATTCCCCATATAAATTAAATGTTATAGTACCTTCATTTAAAGTTAACAACATTATGATTGATAGAGTTAATTCATTTAAATATTTAGGAGTAACTTTTGATACTCATATGTTTTGGCAGTATCATATTGATGACATTAGTAGAAAAATTGCTCCACTTGTAGGTCTTCTTTGGAAATTATCTTTTTTTGTTCCTAAGACGAGTGTTGTTAATGATTTATTTCTCGTTTATTCATTCACGAATCAGTTACTGTCTGCTTACATATGGAACAGCCACTGCAACTAGGCTAAAACAAATACAAGTATTGCAAAACAAAAGCTTAAAATCAGTTCACAGGTTGCCGGTTCTGTTTCCAACTAAAGAACTATATTGTAATGAGAATATTTCAGTGTTACCCATTAATGTGCTACATAAACTTCAACTAACTCTATATACGAGTATGTATAAAACACTACATGTACATAATATTAAATTTGATTGTATTCGTCATATTTATGGAACTAGAAATTGTGAAAGAATTAGTTGCCATCATATAAAGACTGAATTTGGAAGAAAGGCAATTACCTTCTTAGGACCATTTACTTATAACCAAATACCTGAAAGTATAAAAAGATCTGAAACGTTTTTGAAATTTAAGAATAATATTAAAAAGTATTTTAAGTCAAATATTGAATTGGATTTGTAATTTTAGGCAATGTATGTATGTATTATTATTAGTACTGTTCCTTATAATTTTATGATATTGTTGTTTTTTACATAACAAAATTTTTTTTTTACTGTATGTAGATACAAATCGGATTATTCTTTAAAGGACATTAAATCCACTGGATTATCTGAATTGTATTTAGTAGGAATATTGATAAATAAATAAATTGATAAATTGATAATCTATACAGTATATATATATATATATATATATATATATATATATATATATATATATATATATATATATATATATATATATATATTTTATATATATATATATATATATATATATATATATATATATATATATATATATGTATATATATATATATATATATATATATATATATATATATATACATATATATATATATATATATATATATATATATATATATATATATATATATATATATATATATATATATATATATATATATATATATATATATATATATATATATATATGTATATATATATATATATATATATATATATATATATATATATATATATATATATATATATATATATATATATATATATATATATATATATACCAATAAACCAAACTGTTTAATAAATAGGTAGTTTTACATTCACGCTAGCATTACTTATTTACAGGTAGTACCGAAAGTCGCAACGTACCGTACAACCATGGAAATTGCGAACAACAGATCAAAACTATTTAATTTTGTTTGCAATGCCGCCACATGATGCGTTAATCATAAATAATGTGTATAGAATATATGCACAACTTATACTAAGAACTTAAATGCAATGTAAACAAATAAAAAAAAAAATCATATTACATACATATAGTATGTATGGTATATGTAATATAAATGTAAACAAACCCAATTATATTTTTGATACGTTTTTGAGACACATTTTTATTCACTATTCAGGGGGGCTATTTGTGAATTCGATTTGAACGTATTCGATTCTTCGAAGTATTGGATTCTTATTTGAGTTGAATCAGATTCGTTCGTTTCTTATTTAAATCAAATAAGAATCTTATACTTCAAACAGTCGAATACTGTATTGACGTTCTGCTTGAATATGCACAAAGTTTACTTACATAACGAAACGTTGTGCAGGAGAAATTTTTGACAAGAAAAATGTTTTTTTTTTCTTCTTAAATAAATTTTCAATTGATTTTTTAATTAAATTTTTTTGTATTGATTCTGCTACATTTTCTCAATTTAATTTTTTTTTAAATCAATTCCAATTGAAGCAACACGTATTCTTCTCTATATTTAACTCTTTAGGTACTAATATAAACAGACTGCTATTTATGTAGTTATAGAGTTTGTAACAAAATAGTTTTCGCTTAGTTTCAGAAATAGCTGGGAAAAATGAAACTTTGTTTTTACAATCGTCGTACCAAAATTAAAAAAAAACTATTTAAATTAAGTTCGAAAAGTTTTTTTTTTATAGCAGATTGTTAAAATAAATTGAATTTAAATTATTAATAAGGCTTTATTTTTCGTTTTAGGTATAAGTTCATTTTCAGTTATTTCCAATATTGGTTCACACATGTGTGTGTGTGTCTATGTGCGTTTACTAAATTATTCATTTTTTGAAATAATTTTATATAGAAAGTAAAGTGGTTAAACTCTATTATGTACAGTCTTATCTAGACACATAAAAATGAAACAATTGGTTTTAAAATGCTGGTCAACTGCTGTATATTCCATTGTGAAAAATCACGTCCGACAAAATTTATCATCAATCAGTAAATTGTTTCTTAAGAATTGATTTAATTCGACTACTGAAAAAGATCAGCTCTGAAAATGTACTGCCACGAATTTTATTTCTATAAACTGATGCTGTGAGTTAATAAGTATTCTACTAGTTGCCTGGTACATCGTTTAATACCTTTGCGATTCGGCAGCTAAATTATTCTGGTACAATTACTTGTTCCAGCATCATGACGCCTGCTTCAAAACCGTATAAACTACTTGACAGTTCGCATTATCTTCCCCCCCCCGCCCCCCGCTGTCATCAACGTCACTTTTTCCTCCAGTATTGCAACACATGGGGATCTAACCAATAAGAACGAAGTTTTGTCAGTGGCCTCCATCGACCAACAGATTGCGGCCCAGCAATCTAACGCGGTTGCAGTACCCAGCTAGGCTTAAGTGTGAGTCGGGGGAGGATTAGTAGGGTCAGACTTGGCCAATCCTTTAATAGACCGCAAGAATTGGGACCTGTGGGCTTTACTTACCTAACAGGAGATTGGGGCAGAGTAGGCGAGGGAAAAACGATTGAATCAAGAGTGATTGGGACACACATTGAACTACACGCAGTCTACTGGACAAGCCTTAATGCATTTACGAAAGATAACGCTCGTATTCAGGTGAGTCTCCGGTAAATCACCAGGAGGGACCTTCAACCCTCCTCCATCCCCAAACGTGGCTCCCTTTACTAACGTTTAGCATACACCGCCACTTGCTCTAGCAAGTCGTCTCTAACCGCAGGCTGACGGACCGAACTAGTATGTATGGCCCCGAAGCGGGAAACGAAGATACCGAACTACCGTTTAGTGTCAATACCTTACTAGAAGGCATTACTCTGGCTGGTGAGCGACAAACAGATACAAAAATTATAACACACAAAAACTACAACGGTCCAGTGCCACTGAAAAAGTGCGACTGAAAAATTTAAAATTACCAATGAAACAATAACACTGTTCACTGTTAACTTGCGACCGAACAGCCAATAACGGAAATCGATTGCGGAGCTTGTAGACAACTGATCCACTCGAAAAATAAATATTGATTCAGCAGGGGGCCTATTATGAAATTTTTCGATTTCGGATTTTTACGATATCGAAAAAATTCGATTCGATGCGGATTGTCCAATTATGAAAGTTAGTTTTCGAATTTTTTCGATATCGAAAAAATTCGATAAGTCGCTTATTAACCATAATATAAAAGTTTTGACATTGATTTTGTTTTATTTCGTTTTTTAGTAATTAAAATAAAAAGAAATATTCTCTTTGATTTGTGTGGAACATTTGAACAATTCATGAAATCCATTCTTTTTTCCAACCAATTATTTTTTTTTTGTTGGAGGGCCTTCGTCATTTAGCTCTTTTGTCAAATCTTCCTATAATTGGTTACTAATCTCTTTAAATTAAGGGGTATTTAAATAACTTTTTGCTATCCCCTCATTTCTCTCCATGAAAGAGCTTAGCACATAAAATTGGTTGGCGTTCGTCGTCCTGAAAAAACAAATTTGAATTAAAAAAATTTATTAGTTTTCAATCAATTTAAATATAAATAATTAGAATAAAACTTACATCGAAATTTTTATTATAAAGTCAATATAAGAAACGTAATTTCTGTATTTCTTAAATAAATTCTCAAAAAATGGTTTGAATAAACTTTATTCTTTATTTTTATAATTATTATTTGAACACCTAGTTATTATTTTTAAAAATAATTTAGAATATATTTTTTTACACAAAAACTAATAATTATTAAAACAGTTTGATAAATGCGATCAGTCGTATACAAAATTCGTCAACTAGTAGTCGAATTTTGTCGGTGCGTTCGAAAAAATTCGCTGCCATTTTTTCTTTTTAGTTTCATAATAGGGTGAATTTTTTCGAAATCGAAAAAAATCGAATTCGAAAAATTTCATAATAGGCCCTCAGTTTAGAATATTTCAAACACTTCAATTATCACTTATTAAAATAAAAGAGCCCTAAGGGAGTAATTTATATAATTAGGAAACTATGACGCACTTGCCACGAACATTTTATAAATGTTGTAATAGGTAAACAAACAAACAACATAGAATATAATAAAAATTATGGGGGACAACTAATTACACAAAAAAAAGGGGAACAAAAATGCCAAACAGAAAGCAAATTGTATTTGTTTTTATTTAAGTGCTCACGAGCACGGATAATACAAGCAGGTTAGTTTTTTTCTGGTTACGATTTTCATATTGCCGCCTTATTCACCAATAATAACGTTGACTCGTAGCCAGGAATAACCTGTAACACTGGGTGTCGAGTTATTGAAGGGGTCAGCACCAACCCAAGGGAGTATAACCCACGTGGTGCACTCTGTTCTTTCTATTGTTTTTGTTGGTTTTCCGAGCTTGGTTTTCGGCAGCGGGTGCTGCGGTGGGTGTCCGGACAACAACCTTTTCAACTACCATCTACCAGTGCATACTGGGTTCGGGATTACCTGAACCGCTCGATCACGCACTAAAAGTTTTTGTGTTTTTTTTACGCTACACAATAGCACATAGCACTGTTCTATTACCGCTGATACAGCAGTTACTATCCGCTATACACTAAAGGTTCAGCTACCTCACTTACTACCAGCGACGTACCAAATTATTGAACGGTAACACCTGCCACACTAGTATTCACTATGAAAAGCCTTCGTAAAACACAAAACCGCATTCAAAATTAGTGCGAAACACTGCTCAAGGCAAAACTAAAACCTCGCACTCAAACTTAAAACGACATAGCGTTCGCCATCAAACTTAAAATCGTTCTCTAAATTACCACGACTAACCGGTCACTACAAAACTTTAATTTGTACTCTCTATTTTTTGTTCTTTTTTGAAACAATCCGTTCCCAGGCTACTTGTATTTTTGCATTTTTGAACACCTTCATATGTTTGGGTACCGGAAGCTCTCAGCACTGCACAAATATTTGTGGCCTCGGTGCTTGCACCTAATCGTTACAGTATTCTAGCGTGAAGCCACACGCGACCAACCGCGCTTTATACCAATTAATGCTTCCATGTAAAAGTTTGTCTTTAATTTATTCAACCTGGGATTATCAACAATCTTTTTACCAACTGGTGCTTCGATCAAAATCCATATACGATTTTGAATGAGCCAACCATACTCTTCGCCCATCGATTTTTCTCATGGTTTATAATCATCCAAATCAATAGCTTGCTCTTACGTGTTTGGTTCTTCGTTAGGAGCTAATAATGCGATGTGATGATTTTTTTTCTAATAAATAAATAATATTCGCCGTTTTATATACACAAACCAAACTTCTAGAAAGTTCATGACTTTTTCAGTTAGAATAGCGTAGAAACATTTAGAACAATTTTATCATGGAAAATTCCATTTTAGTACAGTAAAACATTGAGCTATTAATAATTTCGGTCCTGTCCGAAAGACGGGAATGATGAATGATAATTTCTTAAGATACACAACAGTGCGTTCAGTGCATCGTTTGTTATAGTATAATTTATACCTACATCATTCGGCCAAATCACTTTGTGTTGTAAATTACAATGACTGTCTAAACAGTTTTTCTCTTCAGAATCATCTAAACTAAAACTTGTTAATCCATCATCAGATTATTTATATGTCACTGTATAGAGCAGTATATGTAAATATTCTAATTTGTTCCAAATACGTTAATTCACGAAACATTAACCTTCACTCTGTGTATAGCTTACTATCACGTTGTCTGTGTATAGGGGTCAATCTGACCCCATAGATATCTTCATGTATTTCATAGGGAAAGTAAATAAAAATTCTTTATTTTCTACAAATATCATAAAAAAAAAATTAACAGTTCAATTCGCTGAAAATCACATTTTAACTAGTCAAATTTATGTTTTAATCAGATGCATAATCTAATGCCACTTCCTCTTCATCCGAAACCATTTCCCATTTTTTTATGCAATCTATACATATGATTTTGGTGTGGTTTGGACAAAATTACTCATTACAAAAATGACATCTTGTTCTGGTTTTCATATCAGATGATTGATGGCTCAAGTAAGATTTTCGTTGTTTGCTAACAGTCTTAACCGTCACTTCTTCGCCTGTTGATTCCCGCCTAATTGGTAATGCTTTATAACCTATTAAGTCGATTGCTGTCCTTAGTTTTATTTAACTTTCGAGTGTTTGAGTGCAGCTCCAATACGTTGGCCTGCACCAATTGCAAAGCCAATTCTTTTAGAAATGATTTTCTTTTGGATGCTTTCCGAGTTTCATACAAAGGGGCGGATGGCGCTTTTATACAAAGCGTAAAGGCTGCAACATCAGAAAAGTCAGTAAGGTTAAAAAATAACACCATCGGCCATCGTTGAGTTTTCCGTTTGCATGTACAGGTTCTCACTAATTTAAATAAGGTGTCTCCAGCCCTCATTTTGTTGCGTTATAATCCAAAATTTAATTAGTTATATTAGACTCACGGTCTACTCCGTTATAGTTGTGTAAAGTTGATAATAGCAAACGTTTTTATTTGGTTTAGGAATAAAACTCACAAGTGTTAGGTTGATATCAAAACAGAATATTGAAATAAATTTGATTTTGAATTTATAACCGAACTATGCTCCCTTGGTTGCCTACCAATATAATACTTCTGCGTTCAACGGGTAAGAATTCTTTGCGTCGCATAGCCAGAATATTTTAATTCTAAACTTCTCTGGCTTCGAAGGTAATACTGTCGGAAAGAATATCTCCCTCGACCTAGTGCCAATTGTTGATCAATGATTAAATTTCATGATGGTTTAGGAGGTCCTCGAATGTTTGCCAGGGACATATTCCATATATGTATATTGAAATGCTGCCAATCTATCGATTTTTAGCCGCTCCTGTCTTAGACAGTTATAATAACTGGTTGGTTTGATTTATTGCTGTTTGAACCGTCAAACCTTCTCTTTCTCGCAGTAGGAGAAAGTTGCGTGTTTTGGTTACAATCGGATGATGACCCCAGTACACAGAAATGCGCTTGGTTTATTTCAGACTATGGTAATTATAAAATTTACAAGTAATTTGGGCCTGATTTTCATTGTATTGCGTGTATAAGATATTAGTTGAGGCTATCTTATAGGGCACGGGCCATTTAAATAATAAGAAACGTATTTTTTTTAACTTTAAAATCGACTGGGGTCATTTTGACCCCAATACACAGAGAGAAGGTTAAGAAACATAAAAATGTTTTGAATTTAATTTTTTATTACAACAAAAGGTTAAGTTCCAACACAAAAGAAAAAAAATAAAGAATTTCTAGCACAAAATTCTTAAATAATTTCGAGCAACAACCTGGCCATTAGAAAGTCTGGAGTTCAACAAAATTAAACAAGTTTTAGCATTAAAATGAAATTTCGGATATGTTGGAAGATTTAAGACGAATTTAATATCAAATTGAACGTTACTTATAATAAATAATTAAACACAAAATATATTAATTTTAATTTTCCCTAAAGCACAAATACTTTTGGAACGTCTATTTTTTATAAAGGTAACGCTTTAATTATTTTAATGTCACGGTTACAGCAAACGTTTTATGCGTAATTATTACACTGAAAAAAAAATCAATGAAATTGCATATTATTTCAAAAAATTGCTTTCAAAAAGGCGCCAAAAACCGAACATACAATGGTAAAAAAGTCACATTCAATTAAAAAAAAAACTTTTCTTTCAAAACTTTTCTTTCAATAGTATCAGGTTTTTGTTTAGATAACTAGAGACTTTAAATTGAAATTACTCACAATTTTAATTTGAAATCAACTACTTTCGTTTTAAAATTAAGAATACCATATAAATCATTATTCTTAACAAATATAAATGATATAATTTTAAAAAGAGTTATGTCATGAAGTGTAAATAGTTTTGGTAAATAACAGCCTGATTTGTAATCAGTACCTTTAGATGTTACACTATCGTATGTTTTAATACAATGAACATCTATTGCACTATTAAAAAAAATTCTTTCACCATAAATACTATCTAAAGCTACATACAATTTTAAATTCTTCAGATGTTGGAACATCATTTTCAAAAACATGTTTAGATAAAATTTAGCTGGAAAATTTTAAGCATTCCTTCATGCTCAAAGTATATGTAATATTTTTTCTAGTTGTAATAATATTTGAGAGTAAACCTTTGAGTCCATATGCTTAGACTCGAACCTGAAGCTCCATAAATACCGAAGTGGGCCAACAAGTTTTATTGCAGAAGCGTAATGGACCATAAAGTGAAAATTGGGCTTCAAATGCTGTTTAAATAATTGTGTATGCAGTTCCATGGTGTTTTTTAATTAAAATGTTTAGTTCATTTATTTGGTTATCACTAATTTCCGATAACAACAGAATATCGATGATTTCTATGAGTGTGCAAAGAAAATCCCACACTTTACAATCTGCTTTTATTAGATCGCCAATTATTAAAGGCATAAAATGGACAAATGTCCACATTTCTCTAGCTGACATCTTAATTTTTCCTTTTTTCAAATTTATCAAGTTAAAATCTACAGAACAGTTTCCAGCTTCATATTCACCGTAATTAAAGTATTTTTTCCTATTATTAAGAGCGTCAATATTGAAAATTTTATTATCTATATAATATAATATTGCAAATATCGTAAACACAAACACCTTCAAAAAGGTCGTGCATTATATCAAACGTTGAGTTTTGAGTTACATGATATGAAGTAATATCATTAAAAATACTATTTCCTTTCAAACCAGTTAATTTTGTATCGTTCAATTTAAGATCGTTTTAGTAATTTAGCTTATTTCTTAATATCTCGTTCTTTTCAACTAGATCAAACTGCATCTCACTCTTTGGCCTTCTGCAAAATCTACAGTATCTATTACCGTTAAATGATTGCGTATAACCCAAGACACTATTTAAATCTGCGTTATCACCTAGAATTTCCCCTAAGACAAATCTAACATTGTATAATTTTTCATCGGTTCTAATTTCTAACCTACTACGAAAATACTGTTTAATTTACGAGTAGAGAGAATATATTGAATGTACACCACTATGACTACCAATGGGGTTGTTTATTTCAAATTCATCAAGATATATAAAATATGGTATTACAATATCAGTGTCTTTAAAATATTTAAGTTTATCCTTGAAAACTGTACCATTAATAAAATTTCAAATACTTGCTTTTTTATTTAAAGTTTTCATATTCTCTAAAGTTCTCTCTAATATTTCAGGCATTTCAAAAAATTTTCTAAATTGGTATTTGACGGGCATTAAATAAATTGTTTTTTAGTTCTTTATCAATAGTTGAAATGCCTTTTTTAAGGTTTCTGAAAATTCATTTTTAATTACAATTGACCTACAGTTTTCAAAAAGATCATTTGTCGTTAAATATTTTAGAAATGTATGTTCAGTTTTGGTTTTATCTATTGTCTTAAGAAGGTCTTTCAAAAAATCTTGTAATTGATTTTGTTTTTGTAAATCATCTACATTAAATATTCTGATACAGTCCAAAAATAAAGAAATTTGCGAACACAAGTCCCTATGTGTGGAAACAGTTGTTGTTCAATATTACCATTGTTAGCACCTATCACTATAATTAATGGCTGAAGTGTCGACCCATTTTCATTGCATTTTTGACGAATTTCATCAATTTGAAGTTTAAGGTTGTTGATTGTTTTGACCTGCATTACAAATGCCTCCTCTCCTTGTTTGATTGTGTATTTCCGTAATTTCTTTGTTTTATTATTCTCAGTGCTATATCTTTGTGGGGGCAGCAGCACGGAATTCAATAATAATGATATTAAATAGTCACGGTTACCTAAAATAATACAAAAAAGAACATTACGTAGAACTAAAGTGAAGATGTAACGAGAAAACACAATAAATACGTATGCTCAGCTCACCATTTTCATTATATTTCCACTAGATTCCGTTGATAATACCGATGATTCTGTTGAAATAGACTGTTGATTCTTTAACCAATCAATAACTTTGGATGATAGTGTGACTGTACTGTCATTGTCATTGGTATTATAACCGTTCTGTGCATAAAATAAAAATTATTTTACATTTTAATATTTAATACTATAATCCTAATTATCTATGGCTAGAGGTTGAAATCGACCCTGGCCGCATTTTTACTGTGCCCTTTCTAACCATATAAATAATTTAGGTGGTTAGCCCAACGAAGGGCTTTACGCGCAGGGCCTGGTATGAAACTGTCTTTACCATTGCTCTAA
Organism: Tipula vernalis; assembly: GCA_958295665.1. Taxonomy (NCBI): domain Eukaryota; kingdom Metazoa; phylum Arthropoda; class Insecta; order Diptera; family Tipulidae; genus Tipula; species Tipula vernalis. The sequence continues at coordinate 168,697,068 of OY282558.1, read as the reverse complement.
ATTTGATGATCTAATTAATTAACTAGTTCCCTATTAATTATAAGGATTTACCTTTAAATTTAATTTTGAAAAATCATTTACATTTTTAATACACTAACATTGTCGGTATTTACACAGGTAAATATTTTGAAGATTATTTTAATTTCTCTTCACCGCTGAGTGGGAGTTATTAAATTTTCCTGTTTTTTGCACAAAAAGAAAATCGGGATAAAAATCATGTAGATATTCAAAAGTAAAATTCTTAATCTTTACCTGGGTAAATATCGACAAGGCGAAGGTTAAAAATTGTAATTAATCCATGTATAATGCTTGAAAGAAGGAAAATATCGAAAATCTATAGTTTTAACAATAGACTTTAAGTCAAAACTGGAACACTAAGAAATTTTGATTTATTTCTTAATTTACTTGTAAATTACGTACTTAATACGAAAGTTTCTTTTTCTTCGAGGGCTCTATTCTATAGACGACCTAGTAAATCTATAGCGTTCAACACTTTAAATAAATAAATTCTTAAATTAAAACTTATACACCTACATGAAATGGTTTTGTACTATTTTTGGCAAAACGTAAAATAATCAAGCATACTTGTCTAATGCTAAGGAAACCAAACGGAACTAAAATTAAATGCTTACCGCTTTCTTCCAACAAAGTAAGTTTTCCCGGAATTCCGTCATTAATTCATATTTAGACGGTGGTATTAATTTATGCACATCATCAGCTGTTAGGTAACGCAACCGATCAACAGTAATTCCGCGATCTGTATAATGTAAAATACAAAATTATGACACAAAATATTATACTGAAATTTTTATTCACTTGAACACAAACTACCTTTTATATATTCATACACTTCTGGCACATTCCAGTCTGTTAACACGTTATAAAGATCAGAATTTTCTATATTTTCGGTAGGCTCAATTACTTGTTCAGGATTTACTATTAATCGCCCGTTAGATTCAAATTACATAGTTAATTCAACATTATGTAAAATTAACAGTTTCACTTTCTAAATTTAACGATACGTTCGAATTTACTCTTTGCACTGCTGAAATATTCACCGAATATGATTTTTCCATATTTTAAATTTATTTAATTATGTTAAACCATTTCGTTTCACGACTGCGATAAAAATGAAAAAGTAACAGATCTAATGAAGAATAAAGGATATAACGGTATATATCAAGAAAATACTTTTAGGTTGACAGCAGCATGAAAATTTGTGTGACACTTCTTTAGTAATGTCTAAACACAAAATCGAAGATATGGAGAAGGGTAGCGGGGCATTGTCAACCCTTGAAGTTTTTAAGTTGGGAAATTTTTGTGTCCCGTTATCCTTCAGCCAGGTCTTCGATTTTGAGTTTAGACATTGCTAAAGAAGTGTCACACAAATTTTCATGCTGCCTCAAATACGTACTCAAAATTGTCTAACAGCTCTTAGACTATTATGTACATGAACATGTACACAACTCTTGGGATAATTGCTTGTCACATTGTGACGTTGAGTGCGGAACGTGTTAAGAATCCTTTCAAACTCGTTATATACTTGAACTTGAAAATTGATGAAAGTTGATTTAATAAAAAAATAAAACATTTACATTTAATTCAAAACTGTTTTTTTAAAATAGTTGCAAATCTTTTAAAACAATATATGCATTTTTTTAAAATAATAATTCATTTGAATTTGAATGTACGAGTATTACTTTTAAAACTTGAGTATTAAAAAATTATTACTTTTGATTTAATATTACAAAAATAGTTAAAAATCAAAAGTATCAGAATGGTTGAAATTTTAATTCAAATACAAAAAATCCATTTTCGCTTCAATAGCAAATTTTTGAATTTTGTTAAATTCGGAAACAAAAGCACGGTTTTTGTTTTTAAAATCCATTATTTTACTTTCTTTTATTTTCAGGGTATTAATAAAATTTAACAAAAATATTTCTTAGCCATGTTAAGAGATTAATATAAAATAGATTTAATATAAACAATTTACCATTTTAAAAACATGGAAATCATCCTATAATCCTTCGTTACTAATGTTAATTTAACTAATATGATTACTAACCAAGGGTCAAAACGCGAATATTCGAAAATGACCATAAATATGTTGAGACGTGCCTTGTTTTGTGTTTTTAGCTTAATTAATACTTCAATTGCTTTAAATCCTTTTACTTTCAGATCTTTAATTAAAATTTCTGGTTAACATGTGGAGTATATTTTTTATGCCTTCATTCATTTAACATTTTTTCCATTGTTGTTTATGCTTTGCCAATGTCCCCTCCGGTACATAATTGTGGTCTAGCCCACTTGCAACAAATTCGTTGGATACGTCCATGCTCTGAATAAAACGTTATATTTTTAAAATTTCCAGAATTCTAAAGGTTAAAATAAAAAGTGGTTCATATTTACATACATGTACTATGCAATAGAAAATATTAGACAATTAATAGAAACATATAAGTCCTTCACGCGTTTCTGTTGAAAGGAAAAAAAAAACATTAATTTTATCGAAAAAATAATTAAAACAAATTTATTATTTTCTAATTATTATATTTCCCCCTTAATAATACATCCAGCAAAAATAAACAAATAATACAAACATAAATAATAATAACAAAAAGTTTATAACAATTAAAAATGTATAATGTAAAAACGTAAATTGCCTTTGGCACCTTTTCTAAATTAAAATTTTATTTTTTCGGTTTCTTTTGTTGATATCAATTTAGAAAAAATTTGTTGTAGAGGTACATGGAAAAAAATCAAATATTGTATTTTAACAAATTTCTAAGATTTAAAGTTATTAATTTTTTTTGGTTTATTGTATTTAGTTTTGTTTTGCTATAATCGGAGAACAAAAAAAAAATCCTTTGTTTTTTAGTTCGTATGAAAAGCTTTTGGCAGTATAAATTAAAATTTCGACTATATGTATTGTACATAGAATATTGAAATTATGCTTTAATTGGTTTTTGTTTGATATGGTAGCAAATCTTAGTGTGGAGGTCTGTTTTGCCTCTAGGAGATATCTATTGTAGATCTTTGAAGTCTATGTCAAATCTATGAAACCTCAAAATTAACCACTTATTTCATGAGGAGGTAAATTTTTCTAATTCATCATTTTGTTGAAAATATAAGCTTTGAAATTCAAAGGAATTTATGTGTCTTACTTGTTCGGCTACTCGTCAAGTTACAAAAAGTACAGAAGAAATGGTAAATAAAAGATTGGAGCGAATGTGGTCCACGCTACTTTATTTCATCATACTACTAGTTAGTCAGATTGTTTTAACACTGCCTCGAATAAATCAAGTTTTTTTGATTTCTATCGGCTGCGAATCCGACTGTAAAATATGTCTTCAAACTACTCCATATCCGGTCCGATTTTTCTGTGACTCCTTCTATTTTAAGATTAGTCGTTGCTTGTAAATCGATCGGATTCAACGGAAAAATTAAAAAAAAATAATTTGGAATAAATTCCCAAATATTTTTTGATTGGATGTAATACTTCAGATCAAAAATGTAGTGGATCTTGTAACAAGTTGACAAAGCAGCAATCAAATTTTCAAATTTGTACACAATGTCATCATATATTGTGTAGTAATAGCTAGTTTCCGTGATGGCTGTTGCGAAATGCCGAGTTCCAAATATTTTTCGTGACGGGTCTGTAAAATCTGTTTAATATGTAAGACCCTGCCAACTCTAAGAATGAGCTTGGACTGACTGGTTGGAACAAGTAATTGGTGCAAAGCCTTTAAAATAATAATGTTCCTTCCTGCTACAATTAATAACGCTTTGAAAATGATGCGACTAACATTTACTTGAATATACCAGTTTTTATCAGAATGTACTCGATTTAAGGAAATAATTGAGGTGAAAATGAGTACACTTTATCCGCTCTCGGTCACTGAGTAAACAGGAAAATCGTTTTCTTGTTTGCAGTAAAATATTTTTTCCGTGATGGGCTTGTTTTAAATTAAATATCATCATATTTAGTTTGGTAGCTTTGAAAGAGTCAACCAGTTCCTTAGAAAATAATCAGATCCATGCATGAATAAATGTTGCATAGATACATGGTAATGTGATGAATATATGAAATTGAACGTACAGTATTACGAAGTGTAGCTTCTACTTCAACTAATTAAATATCCCACTCGGTACGCTGGTTCGCCATACAGACTCTTATAGCCGCGTTATTTACGTAAAAAAAAAAAAATTCAAAAAAATATTTATAAAAATGTGTGCATTAATAGTACGAATCGTAGTTCATAAACTAAGAAATAGGTTAGTTTATTGCACTATACGTATAATACATTCACTTGTTGTTTGCGTATTACTGTAACTTGCATTATTTTGTTAAAAAAAATACATTTATGAACAATTCATAATATGTATGAATAAGACTATAGTATATACGAAAATTATGTTTAACACCTGTTATTCGTCTTATTAACGAATCAGGTACTCTAATACATGAATAATATAATTCGTCGTTCACTTCTTTATCTAATTGAATTGTGATGAAAATATTCATAAATAGTATAATTAAATTGTAAATTTGACGTATTCTTTTCGTAAATATGGAGAAATTGCCGGGGTAATTAATAATAGGAACAAATTCATAAATGTAATGATAATGATTCTGTCGCGTTTCTATTTGTGTGAAAATATCCAATTTCATCATTACATAATATAAACGAATTTTTCGTATTGTTAATAAAGGATGACTCTATTCGTAGCATATATAAAAATTGTGTAAAGTTAAATAACATAATCGGGGCAACATACATATGTACATAAGATCGCTTCTAAATTAACAATTGTTACGCAGCTTCAAAGACCACCTCAACATTGAAAAATCGTTAGGCATAAATTAAGAGGTTTTTTTTATGGCAAATCAGATAAATATTCTATTTTATGTTAGTGTTACATAAGTGTTTTCTTTTTGCACGTGTTCTCATTAAAATAAAATTATCGCCTCCGTGATTAGTAATTAATTCTCATTCCGTGAAATTAAAATCGGAACACTTGTTTGCGAAATTCATTATATAACTCATGTTAATCAATTTATTGTGTTTCTGGTTTATAATAGTTGCTTGCAAGAAAATGTTAACCATAACCATGAGAAGACCATGAAATAAAATCGCTTTTGAAGTATTTGGATCAGAGTCAGGTAACAAAAATTAGCAAGTATTAGTACATGTGATTGTTATTAATTTATTGAGTTTACAGAAGAAGCCGGGCATTCACCATGTAAAGATGCTCTCTACAGAATTTACAGGGAGTTAAGATGCTCTCAACAATACCAAAATGGGAGGAATCATCAAATTCGACTGATCAACATTTCATTTATGTTAACACTTTTTTGTAATAAGAGCAACATTTTTGATCAAATTATATTTATTTTTGATGAAATTCAAATTTTTTATTTCTGTACAACTGTGGTGTTTAGATTTTACGAATCTATTCGTCAAACGACCCAAAAGTTAACATTCCTCTTATGTAAATAAATATTATGTAGCTTTGTCTATCAATTATGAACCCATTCCTATATTTTATGAATTATTTTCAGAAAATTTACGAAAATTATCATTATATTGGTGAATTATTCATAACCACTGAGTATTCATTCTTCTTACAAACGAATAATTTCGTAAACACAAATAATGAATTTCTAAACTTATATGTATGAATTTATTCATTAATATTATTTAACATTTCATTAGTATTATGAAAAATTTCATGGTATCTTTAATTTCTTACGTTAATAATAAGAAGTTGTTCATCCGCAAATGCTTTTAACAGCATTAAAATAATAACATTTTTCGTATCTTATATGAATCATTTCATAAATATTACAACCTTACTAACGTTACGTTAGTAGTACAAAATTAAAATAAATAAAATTATGTGTTTCACTATATTAAAGTATGATTTTCGTACTATTAACGAACGGTTTTATTGGCTCAGTTTTTACGAATATTTCTTACTATTAATGCAGTTTTTGTCTTCTACAGTTAAGTAGGATTTTTTTCAGTGTTGAGTTGTGGTAAGATAAATATTCGTTGCGGATATTTAATATTTTAAATAATAAACAATCATAAATTTAATTCGTGTAATCCTTATAATATTTCTAATATAAAATAATAAATTTGATAAAATAAAGGTTTTCTTTTGAGAATAAAATTTATCGACTATTAAACAATAATATAGATTTTTTTTTTTCAAGTTAGCATCCAAGTGGTAATCACGTATTTTTGAGAAGAGAAAATAAAAAAAAATTTAAATTTAAATATAAGTTTAATTCCAATTAATTCAAACTGTTTTTTTTTAGTTTTAAGATAACTTTTTATTATTATTATTATTATTATATTACAATGAAGGTAAAAAAAAAGTTACAAAAATCCTTAAATTACGTATTTTTTTTTTTTTTTTTTGAATTATTTTGTCTTTACGGATACTCAATAATTTTTCATAATTTATAATACCTATGACTTTAACTTATCGTTATTATAATTATTGCAAATTAATTACAATTAAATTTTTTAAATAATAGTAGAAAAAATTGTTATAAAAACTACCAGTGATCTTTGTTTTCTAAAGTTAATTATAAAAATACAAATAAAATTAGACATCAGCTTATTAGGCTATTATCTACTTAAACTAAAATGCTAATTTTTCCACCAAAATTTATATATGTTGCACATAAATTTTCTTATGTCATATGTGGATATATTCTTGTCAAATCGAAGCATTTCTGGATTATTTATTTCTTCTAGTGAAATGGTCTTTTTATTAGGGCGCCGGTTGATATGATATATGATTGGAGTGCCATCATTCAATTGTAATAATTGATTTTTGTCCATAAATACAAAAGACTCGGGTGGTAGAATACCCTTTTCCATAGCGTAAATTATTTCGTTGTCATCAGTGAGGTATGGTGCGTATATCATAGAATTATCTAGGTTCATTGTTGACCTTTGAATATGTTTTCTTATTATATTTAATATAAACATATCTATCCTTGGCACTTTAACACTATTATACAAATTTTTGTTTGAGATATATTTCATTCGATCCTGGTTTTGTCGGTACTGTGATGTACATGCTCGTATACATTTTCGTTCAAAAATGCGTAGTTTTTCCATATTAGATGCATTAATGTTAAACCATATCGGTGCCCCATATGTGATGATGGGTCGGATTAACGACTTGTAACACAAAAGTTTGACATTTTGGTTAAGGTATTTTCCATGGAATAATTTTCCTAGTGTACCATAAGCCCCTTTTGCTACATTCAGTTGAATAGCAATATGTTTGTTAAAATATAGAAAATGATCAATTTTTATCCCCAAATATTTGACCATTATTTTTTGTTCTATAATTGTGTCATCCAGCTGAATATTCAGGTTTTGCCAATTTTTCCTTATATCTTTGTTCGCAAAATTTAATGGTTTTCGAAATAATATTGTTTCGCATTTGTTTTTATTTATCGTAATTTTCCACTTTAATAGTATGTCATTAACTCTATTAAAGCTTGCTTGTAATTTTTGTTTAATGGTATTTATATTGGATCCTGGAGAGTAGATGATCATATCGTCCGCATACGCAATTGATTGGCATGTTTGGGAATTAATATGTTTACTTTTGATGAGTTGTGACGTATATATATTATAGAGAATTGGAGCCAATATCGTTCCTTGCTGTAATCCATTTTCCCATTTAAATGATTTTTCTGTTGTAATTTTTCCATTTGTCATTTTAAATTCGCGATTGTATAATAGTTTTATAATAATATTAATTAAATGTTTATTAATATTTAATTGTGTTAAGCAGAATATTAGACCATTCAACCAAACGGAATCAAACGCACGTTCAATGTCTATGAGAATAGCCCCTATTACTTGGCCACTGTTCAGATTTCTTGTTAAATCCGAGACTAATTTATGAATAGCGTGTGTTGTGGAATGTCCTTTTTTAAATCCAAACTGATTATCTGGGATTATTTCATTGGCAAGCACAAAATCTTGTAGTTCATTGTAAATTATCTTTTCAAAAATTTTACTTATATTCGGCAATAGGTTTATAGCTCTATAATTGTTGTGTCTAGATTTGTCTTTGTTTTTCTTGGCGATCGGTATTATTTTTGCAATTTTCCAATTTTCTGGGATATGATTGTTGTTTATTAAATTATTGAAGATAGTGCAGTACTCCTCTATAATTGGTAGTGGTAAGTATTTTAATGCTATATTGGGGATTCGGTCTAGCCCACTAGATTTTTTTGTATTCGTAAATTTAAATAAAAATTTCACTTCAGATGGAGTTACAAATATGGTTGATATTTCTTTTAATTTTTCATCAGTTGCTGTCATTTGTTCATTAAAAGTTGTTATTGTTGAGTGTGAAATATTGGCAGTATTGGTCCATTGTTCCATTGTGTTATTTATGTTTTGTTCTAATTTGGTGAATGGTCTGGATACATTTATACAGGATGATTCTTGTATGTAGGCCCCTATTAAGTTTAATTTTTCAGCTGTAGATGTTATGTGTAATGTGTTGTTTGTTTTCCTCTGCGTATTTGGGTCAATTCCACTCATGTCTAATAATTTTGAATCCCCGATGTTATTTGTGTCTATTGTTAGGTTTCCAATATCGAGTTGATCTTTAGGCCGGTATAATTGATTTATACTATCAAATACATTTTTATTATTTTTAAGAGTAATGTTTTCAATTTTTGTCTTCCAGTATTTTTGCACTTGTAATTTTATGTTTTGTTTTATTAGGTCGTTCACATTATTTAGTATAGATTTGAGTCGGCTTATAAGGTGGGTATTATTATTACCTAATGTTATTCTTTTAATTTTTTTTATTGCTGTGATAATTTTACTTTTCTTTCGGTATAAGCGTTCTATAGTTGTGTTTGTATACAAGTCCCAAAGATTGTGCGATTTTCTTTTAGTTGATGAATCTTTCATTGACTGACTAATTAGTCGATCTATAGAATTCAGATGCTGATCAATTTCGTTATTTGATAATATTTTGCTGTTTTCTGCTATGCGGTTAATTCTGTGTTCACTTAAGAGCTTGGTGTAATTTTGATCAATTTTTATTTTGTAGATTTCCCATTTTATTCCTCTCAACCAAATCGATTGTTCATTCAATGTATCGGGGGTGAATGCATCTTGAGTTGTTAAGTTTAGATCCAGCGAGAATAGAATTCCTCTATGATCACTGTCGTATCTTACACTACGTACTTCTTGTGATATGGATATTCTATTATCGAAGAAAACCATGTCTAAATAAGAATACGCTAGTATAAATGTGGGCTTCTCGGTCGATGTTTTATATTCTAATTTAAACAATGCTTTATTATCATCAAGCCAATTATTTAATTTGATACCTCTAGCGTTATTTGTGTTATTCCTCCAATTGCTATGCCTGGCGTTTATGTCACCAGTTAAAATGTAGTATATGTTACTATTTATTAAATTTAGTTTATTAAATATTTGTTCCCAACTGTTTATAAATTCGTTATTTGTTCCATGCGCTGAGTACAGTGCTACTATGATTAGTTTAGAGTTATCACTTAAATTTAATTGGATAGTTGTTGTTTCAATATAAGAATTTATTTGGTTTAAAATGTTTATTTCACTATATTTAATATTAGTTTTAATTATTATGGCGGTTCCTCCTCCCGCTGTGTTTGTGTTTGGACGGTCTGTGCGAATTATGTTGTATCCATTTATGTTTAATTTATGTTTTTTATTTAATTTTGTTTCAGTTATAACTAGTATATCAGGATTATGAGTATTTAAAAATTTAATTAAATTAGTCCTGCGGTATATTGCAATTATTGAGTTTACATTTAGTGTTATTATTTTTAAGCGGCGCATATTTTATCCATTATGTACTTCAGAGCTTTCGTTATTTGTTCAATATTTTCTTCATATTTCTTAAGCTGTAATTTCATGTTAATTAGTTCTTGATTTATATTAATTTCGGTGGAATTTTGTTGTGGTTTCAATAGATCGGCAAATGATATTTTTGGATCAATTAATCTATTGAAGTTAATATTTGTACTTGTGTTGCTTTCTTTTTTTTGGTTGACACTGTAAGTATTTGTTTTCGTTGAATTATTGTTTCGTTTTTCTTCTTTTTGTTGGTGTAGTTTTTGTATTAGTGTTTTGTAAACCGGGCATCCTTTGTATGATGCCGGGTGTCCAATCGATTTACAATTAATGCAGAAAGCTGGTTCTTCTTTTGTCAGTTTTTCACATGTTCCCGGTTTATGGTCTTTATTACATTTCACACATCGAAATGCAAGACGACAGTTAAAAGCTGAATGCCCATACCGTTGACACCTTTTACATTGGCATACTACTTTGTTTCTTAGTGTTTCCCATCTAACTTTCTGATAATTAATAATTTTTATATTAACTAGCTTCCTAATTTCACTTTTAGGGCCAATTTGAACTAAGAAAATTGGAAGTTTTCGCTGTTCTCGCAATGCTTTATCCGTAACTAACTGACTCACTTTAATTATAGACAAAGTTTCATCTTCGAAATTTTTTAGTTCGTTATGGATGTCATCTATGTTCTCACAAGTTGTTAACCCCTTTAGAACTAGTGTTTTTGGTCGCTCGTCTCTTATGGTATAAGAAAAGTAATTAGTTTCAACTTCGTCTAACGTATTCTTGATGAGTGTAAAGGTTTCTTTATCTTTGGTGTAAATAGTGTGCTTATAGTCATCTATTGTTTTAATTTCAGCATTATGAATATTCTTCAATTTAAGAATTTTGATGGTATCTGCGACAGACTGTTTATGTATGTTAATAGGTGGAAGTTTAATATTTTTGTTTACAATGGTATTATTGCTGTTTGTTTTATTTTTGTTGTTACAAATATTGCTGTTTGTTTGATTATGATGTTGTTGACCTTGAAATGGAGATCGATTTTTTTTTTAATAATTTCAAATTCGTTCTGCTCTGAATCGATATTATTTGTTGATTGTCCCGTATCTTCATTCATCTCCTGTTCATTGTCCATTAAAATATTAAATTGATTGGATGTCAATACGTTTGTGTCATTATTTATGCTGCTTAATTCATTGTTATTGGAATTTGGGTTACTATGGGATTGTATTAGTAATTTTAATTGTTGTTTTAGTTCAATCACTTCTTTTTTTAAACCTGCATTTTCTTTTATTATCTTTTTATTGGCGTTTGACTGTTGTGGTGTTGATGACATTTTTGTTTTTTTTTATTGTAGCTGTTCGAAATTTTGTACGTGTTTTTGGCATTAATTGGTTGGTTATCCCGTTATTAAATATTGAAGCGGAGGTCAAAGCAATGGTATTGCTAGTGACCTCACTATTTAATTCGGTACCAACATTTATTGGTTGACAGAGACTATGCTCTGATATATGTGTGGTAACACCACTAATAACTTTTATTTTGTTTGCACTTAATTTATTTCACTATTTATTCGTTTACTCGCGTTTTTAACTTTCCCGTTTTAATAATTGTTTATTTCACAATAAAATCAATTTAGGTGTTGCTCGTTAAAAATTCAAAACAAGACTCATTAATTCAAACTGAATAAGTTATACTTGATTTTAATTAATCAGATACATAATTTGTGAATAATTCATTTTGTGAAAATAAAACCAACTTTAACTACACTAGTGTTTTTTGACGTGTGATAATATTCTAAAGTTTTCGCCATTTTGGCTGATTTTAAATGAATTTGTAAAAGTAATCGAATTATTTAAAAAGCCTTCATTTATGGCCAGCACCAGAAATAAGCCAAAGAACACTGTTAATTTGGAATCTCTCATAAATTTGGAGGGACCATCTAATAAAGACGTAATGTGTGCGATGGGGGCTTTAATGTTTTTTTTTTTTTTTGAGGGCTATGCGGGCGATCAGCCACTTCGCACTGCGACCTAAAAGATCTATTGTGCTGGCCCCTGCTTAATTATCCGTCCATTCAATATTCAGGTTCTTAATGAACCTGAAAATACTGCCTCCCGGTACGTGATACATACTATCTGGGCTTATTGCTCTCCCTCCTAAATGTTTACTACAGCATGTAGTTCCGCTAGAAAGACGGTAGCATTGGAGCTCAAGGACATCGAGAGGGTTGTCCCACTTCCGTATATTCCTACTGCTGCCCCGTCTTCCGTTAGATTTTACTCTTACGAGTTGCTGGGAATTGCAAATCACCTGTAGGTCACCCAGCTTTACTACAGGAAGGCTAAATAAAACTGGAGGGTGCCTGGTATCCAGAGTCCGCATATTTTGGGCTGATTAACCTATCATCCATTCATCTTTCGGCATATGCTGTTCCACCTTAGGTTAGGGTTTTTGGTCAAGGTTTTCTCCTTTAGCGCCTTACTTTAGCCTGTGCCAAATGGCCAAAACTGTGTCAAGTGGCCTTAGTTACCAGTGGTTGCCACGAGGAAGCAGTACGTACACTTGCGAATTGTGAACAGGTTACCCCTTACACAATTGTACCCATCACGCAGCTGCCTAATGACAAGACCAGAATAGCTCACGTGATGCGCACTCTACTGGAAGGTTACGGAGCTGGTAGATTAATCTACTCAATGTCTTACATAAAAAGATTTATGAAATACAATGTGAAATAACTCAACTTAAAAATATTAACGTGATCCAATATGAAAAATTAAAACAACTGGAACTTAATGTTAATGATGACATACACAACCTGAGGATGGAAAACCAATATTATAAACAGAAGGAACTACTTGATGATTTCCACCAGCGGCTGGGCAAGAAAGCCAATATTGTAATGGATGACATCCATTTTACGTTTACAAAGAAGCTGAAATTATCAAATGGTAATTATGAAATAAACATTATTATATGTTTATTTCATAATTACCATTTGATGATTTCAGCTTCTTTGATGAAATAAACATTATTATAAGATCGAAGCCTGTCGTGAAAGATAAATTCCAGTCAAGCATAAGAGACTTAGAACCAATCACAGTCGATCAATTGTATCTAGATGTTAATATCTAAGGAAAGGTTATTTATTTTCGTGATCACTATTACTTTACGTAATATTTATAAAAAAATGTATACATAAATTCTGGCATCGCAACGGCCGTATTTTTGCACAAGTAAGTAATGACTCAAAAACATTACAACAAATCAACAGTTTGAGGAGCATTGAAGATTCAAAAACCACAAATCAGGTTTGCTACTATTGAACTGTACAATACTTGCTTCCAAGATTTCCAAGAATGGTAATTAAACTGTTAAAACTAAATTTAAATGTAATAAGTATTTATAGACCTCTAAATACACCCAAAGCCGCGCAGTTTTCGAAACTCTAGATGGAATATTGTGTAAATATTCTAATTATGTTTTATTGGGCGACTTAAATATTAATTACTTAGATCAAGACGATAATAGTACCATACAATTAGAACACTTGGTTCTTAGTAATGGTTTTTTCATACTAAACAGCAGGGACCGTATTTATTACACTCGAGTTTCAAATACAATTTCCACATGTATTGATTGATACATCATTTCCGACCGTACAAAGGAAACATTTTTTATTAGCTTTCATGATATATCGTATTCTGATCATCGAATGATTCTAGTGGACATATCAACTACTAACTGCGTTCAGAGAACTAATAATATATTACACCTGCATTCGTTATATTTAATATTAACGAAATTAGGAAATGCTTTTCTTCAACCAACGAATTTGAAATCACTTTTGAAAGTTTAATTGAAACAGTAACATCGATTATAACTTATAATACTTTGGAAATACAATGTAAGGTAAAAAGTCAAAAGCCATGTTTCAACAAACAACTTTTGAAATTAATTAAAAGTCGTGATAAGGTGTATGTTCTGCACAAGAAATATCCACACAACGAATTTATTAAGCAACAACTTAGGCAGCTCGGGAATAATTGCACCTCTATGGTCAAATCTTTAAAAATAAAATTCTATTTCAAGAAAATTACTGAAAATAATGGAGACCCCAAGAAGAATTGGGACTTAATTAATTCACTTATTTTTAGTAAACCTACACCGTTTCCAATCTTATCAAATTATATCCTTTACTGTGATGATTATTTAACATCTGACCCCTTAATTGTGGCTAACTAAACGAATACTTCATTTTCAAAATGTTGTCAACAATAACGTATCAGCTGAACTAATGTTCATCAAAACCAGCAACACTCAAGCCGCAGTTGCTAACCTTTGTAACTTAATTTATGATAGAATTGGGAACAGTCTGTTTATTGGGATATTGTTTATTGATATACAGAAGACATTTGATTATGTTAACCATAATGTTCTAATAACTAAGTTAAAGTCCTTAAATCCAAGTGAGAAAGCCCTAACACTCAAGGATCAATACTGGGCCCCGCGCTATTTAATTTTTATATTAACGATATGCTCCAACTTAATTTCGTTAGCTCTATACAATGTTATGCAGATGATGCTGCAATTGTTTATCAAGCTATGAGTCTTTATGGCATAATTAAAAATATGTCCTATGATCTAACACTAATTGATAATTGGTTAGCAGCTAATTCTGTGAATATTAATGCTACCTAGGTATTGTTATTGATTCTAAATTTAAGAGGGAGGGACACATATTAAAAGTAAAAAATAAAATTTGCCAATATTTAGCTTAAGAAATTTCGATATTTCATTAATGAAAGTAGCTCTTGGTTAATATGGTTAATATATTATGCTCATATTAACTCTCACCTTTCCTACATGAATTTGATCTGGTGTACAGTGACTAAGGAAAAATTAAGGGAATTGCAAATTCTGCAAAACAAAGCATTTCTATTCATAAAGGGCCTTCCTCGCTTGACAACATCAACAAATTTATGTAGCCCTTGTTTGTTGCCGCTAACTTTGATGTCTGATTTTAAAGTTTTAGCTTTTGTTCCCAAAATCAAGCTGAACTTGGTTAGGTGCAGCATAAACTTAAGATGTATATCGGATACATGTACATTCCTTCCCTATATGATCAGAAAAGTTTTGCCAGTAAAAATATTTTTTACCGTGGATTTATTTAATAGAACGAATTACCACGTGAGATAAAATTGACGGATCAAATTATAAAATTTAAATGACAGCTTAAAGAATATATTTATAACAAATCTTTGATTAGAAGTTTTTCATTTGTATTAAAATTTATTAATTGTATAATTAAGTCTTGTGTAGCTTGGGAGCAAACCGATGTCTTTTCCACTTTTATGAATTTTGCACAAATGAAAAAAAACTTCTCAATTGTTAATTATTTTTGGTTTATCTTTTATTCTGGTTTATGATTAATTGAAATGATATAATTTCAATAAATTAATCCAAAGATTCATGATTAAATAGCCCATTTTTAAGTAATTTTTAATTTAAATTTGGAATAAGCTAGATTTGCTGCCAATGCTTGGAATAAAGCTGATTTGCAGTTACTACAATGGGAATAAGCTCTGTTTGCAAATAAAAATTAAAATAAAATATGCAACAGGTAACAAAAATTCATATATTATAATACAAAATAAATAAACAATTACATTTTCAGTACATATACTATGAAACTTAAAAATAAATTACATAAATTTTAATCAGTTTGTGGTAAAATAAAATAATAAAAACTAATAAAATAAATTGAGTTCTATTCAATAATAAATTTCAAAGTGTTTAAATTCGTAAGCTGTAGTTTTCAACGTGGAATTCACAAATTGAATCAGTTGTTGTATCGGAAACTGCTGTATCCGGTAATTCGAATAAATTTTTAGAAACATACCCGATGGATTATTTTGCCACTCAGAGCCTAAGTGTTTGCTTAAAAGCTTTTCTACATCGGCCAATTTCTCCGGTTTTAATACACCTGATGGGGGTCATTGAACCAATCATTCGATTCCTTTTCATAATACTCATAGCTTTGCCTAAATCTGACTTACAAAATACTTCGCCATGAACTGAAACCTGTTTATTTGACTTCAATTACAACAATACGTTTTGATTCCTGAAATTTGAAGTGCCATTTGCCTGGAGGCTTCAAATAATCTTCAACTTCTTTTCTAAAATCGTACACTGGACACTCATCTTCCAGCCTTATTGTTGTTCCAAATGTAGTATAGATATCGAGATATTCCTGAGCGTTTACGATTGTATCCATTGTTCTAACCTTCTTTTCAATCTGCTCGAAAACGCGATCGGGTGGTATGTAGGAATGCCCTGGTACATTAAATATCAATTTAATACATTTTATAGTTGACGGTGCTATTGTGTTAAGCCAAAAGGAAACCATTCCAACCATGGTCGAATTCTTGTTCTGTCCCCCACAACTATCACATACCAAACGAACAGTACTGATTCCATTAAAATTTAAATAAGATAACCTATGGAAAACTGCCGAAACTATTTCATTTGATCCTTTCCGATGAATATTTTCCGTCCAAAGAAAGAGAAAAACATTTTTCGTTCTTAATTTGGAGTGATCATTTCCAACAACTATTCCAAACAGATACAAATATAGTTGTCTGCTATAATATGCGGCCTGGTCTGGTACTTGGGCAGAACCATATTTAGATGACAGTCAAACGAGACTGTTAGCAAATCGGCTCTAGTCTCATTGAGAAACTCGAAGAACGGTTTTACCCGCAGTTTATGTACACGGTTTTGAACCATTAGTTGATTTTTTTTAGCAATATCTTTCTCGGCCTTAATTTCCTCTTTAAACTTTAAACACGTACAAAAACGTTGAATCTCGTACAAAAAATAATCCGAAAATAATTTTCTCTGACCTTCATTTCATGATTTACAAGTTTATATTGTCTCCACATTTTCGCAATTGACAACTGCGATGGTAAGTACTGTCGTTTTGAAGTGGTTCCTCGACAATAGTGCAGCTCGATTATTTTGAACGAATTAATGAAATCCTCAACGGGTTTTCACTTTCCTTCAAATTTCTTACTAGATAGATGTATCACCTCCTCGTCTTTCTGTTGGAATGGCTCCGCTAATTAAATGTTATTTAGAAATTCTATGAACTCGCGATCGACCAATGTTTAACACTTTCAAAAATACATTTTGACATACTGCCAGCGAATTGTTGTTTCGCGCTCATATGTAATGCTTAATAGTTAGCAATTTTCGGGGTCCATTTTTCACGCGATCGGTTCGTTTTGGCAGTTCAATTGAACAGTATTTCAAAATAAAAGCATCTTGAGTGATTTTGCTTTTATTTTTATAAAATGAGTTGGCAAAATTTAGTGCATCACCACTTTTAAGTAAATGGCACTGGAAACTGTTGCCCTTATGGTTGCATTTAACCATTTCGGGAAGCTTTGTAAATAATACTGAACTACGTATCTTCTGACTTTAGCACTTTCACGCTTCCAAGACAATTTTACTACAGATTTTTTTCTACTGTGTTGGGGTTGTGTTAATATTGGCGTTTCTTGGCAATCCATTTTAGCAACGCGCTATATTAATAAACTCACTAATTATTATACATTACAAAACGAGTAAATTTACTTACCAAGGTTCGATTTGAAATATAATTATTCACTTACTCGTATGCATGTACTTATTATCAAAGCGCGACTATGCACTAAGGCAATTTAACCACAACTAATTTTGCTGAACAAATTTTTTGACGTTTCACATTCTTCGCGCTAAAAAAGAATACAATCGTTTTGCTACAGAGATTATACATATAAATGCATACAAAATTTCGAATGGAATAGAACAGTTTTGAAAATTTTTCAGGGAAGGAATAAAGTCCACCCTTCCCCAACCAACCAATTATTTTGATTTTCGGTTTGACAAGATTAAAGGAACATAACCTCATAATCAACTTTTTTTTTTTTAAATTATTGAAAAGACACCGGTTTGCTTCTAAGCTACACACTTATTCTAACTAAAATCAAAATAAGTAATGTAACAATTCTGTAATAGATTTTGAAAAAAAAAAAACAAAAAAAAAAAAATGAAGGTTTGTACCGTATTTGGACCGCTATAAAACAAAATAGTTTTATCAATACGAAACGGCATACCGATCCAGAACTACCACCATACAAATACACAAATATTGACCGAAGATATAACCCCACAAAAAATCCAAATTCAAGCGTTGAAATGGTCTATTCCCTTGTTAGGTTGCGTAGAGTAGTTGGCTCCTTAGTAAATCGCTTTTGAAATAATTTCCTTTGCAGAGTGCATTTTTAAACACTAAAACGAGTTGAGTAAATTATTTATTTATTTATTTATTTAACCTACAGTAAATATACAATCGGTATGCAAAAAAGATTAACAGTTATAATACAATATTTTAGCACAAAAATAACATTTAACAATTATTTAATGATAGACAAAAATCTAAACAACTCATTTCTAAACGAATTTCTTGTCATGTTAAAATCGAAAACGTCATAAACCGAATTAAAGAGTCGCGACATTCTCAAAACTGGTTCTGAGAGTGCGAAGTTTGTAGAAACCGGATCAATATGTAACAAACGATGACGGCGCAAACAACGTGTAGGAGCGTAAAAGTTGAAACGAGCCAGTAAATCGACATAGTCTATTCGGGAAGTCAGAACATCTTGTACGAAGATAGCGGATGCAACATCTCGTCGGTGATCTAATCGTTGTAATTTTAATAATTTACAACGATCATTATAAGGAGGTAGTACATATTGGTGCACTCGCTCCGTAGGTAAGCCGCGAAGCGCATACAAAAGAAACTGTTTTTGAACGCTCTCAATTCTGTATGAATGGTAATGATAAAATGGTGACCAAATCTGAGAAGCATATTCTAGAATGGAACGAACAAAGGACACATAGAGAGTTTTCAGTGTGAGTGGGTCGCAGAAGTCTTTACAATTGCGCTTAATGAAACCCAGCATAATATAAGCGTTTGAAATAACAGAATCAATGTGTTTGGTAAAAGTAAGATCATAAGAAAAGGTTACACCTAAGTCGGTTATGACCTCAACTCTGTCAATAGCGGTATTGTATAGAAAATATTGCTGAAGAACAGGTGAGTGTGTACGAGAAAATGATAAAATCCTACATTTACCCACATTCAACAATAATTTGTTTTTAAATGACCAACTGCAAAAGTTACTCAAGTCACCTTGTAATTTAACACAGTCAGAAACTCCAGTAATAAGAGCAAATATCTTCATATCATCTGCGTAAAGCAAACATTTTGCGAATTTAAAACAATCAACAACATCATTGACAAATAATGAGAATAAAAGTGGACCAATGTGGCTACCTTGAGGAACTCCAGAGGTAACTCGAAATAAGCGAGAACTAAAATCATTTATCTTAACAAATTGGTAGCAATCAGACAGGTACGAATGCAACCACCTGATGGGGATAAACTGACAATTTAGTTTATCCAGCTTATCGATAAGGATCGAGTGATCAATTTTATCGAAAGCCTTCGAAAAATCGGTGTAAACAGCATCCACTTGTTGCCTATGTTCTAAACTACTATATAAATGTTGACAAAAACCGACTAGGTTAGTAACCGTGGACCTACCCGTGTAAAATCCGAGTTGAGCAGGAGAAATAAAAATGTTTGCATGAAAAAACAAGAATTTCTGTACCATTGATTCGAATAGTTTTGGTATGGCAGCAAGAATAGCAATTCCGCGATAATTGCTGATATCACTTCTTCTGCCAGATTTAAAAATCGGACGAATGAAAGACAGTTTCCAGGGATCCGGAAAAATCCCAGTACGTAGGCTCTTATTAAAGATTAGAGTCAGTGGATGGGCTAAACTCTCTGCACAATTCTTAATAAGGATAGGTGGAAAACCGTCATGTCCTGCCCCCTTATTACTATCAAGTTGAGATAAGCTATCATAAACTTCTGCTTAAGTAAACTGTAAAAAATTAAAATCAGAGCAATCGCGACTATTTATAAGCTTGGTACCAGAATCCCCAGATACTACATAGACGAACTCAAAAAATTTTGCAAATAGATTAGCGATATCAGAGGGTTGACTTGCGGAAGAGTTCTGAAAGGTCATTGGAGTAGGAAACCCAACAACCTTCTTTTTACCATCTCTTCTATTTGCAAAATGTAGTTGTTGTAAAGGAACCAATTTAAAGTTTTGAACTCTTTACGAGCTAAGTTGAATCTGGAATAAAACTCAGCGCCCTGTAACTTATACAAAGAATGGAACTTATTCCGTTTTTTTTCAAGATGTAGTAGTTCTTTGTTGTACCACGGCTCACGAAACCTAGGTCCATTTTTATTTGATGGAACATACCTTTCAATACCAGTCTTGAGCAGCCCGCGAACAATAAAATAGAATGGTTCAAATTTTCATCTCGCTCGAGAAAGTCCCAATTAGAACCGACAAGAAATTCGTTTAACGAATCGTAGTCCGCACGCCTAAAATCGAAATGCAAAGAATTACTAGAAGTACACGTAGTGTTGCAATTATCTAAAAATATATATATGGTAATTGGAGTGTGGTAAACGCTCGAACATCCAGTAAAATCTTCACAAGGTGAAATCTCCGAAAATATAAGATCAGTTGAATAAACCAAATCGAGAAATATGCCCCGACTATTGCTTATCCGGTTCAACTGCATCATTGCTAAGCTAGCAAAATAATCAGTAACTGCTAATTCTTTCTGGCCAGAAGAAGAGGATGTGAAAACTCCATCAACATCAAACCAAGTAATATCGGGAAGATTGAAGTCCCCTATAATCATTAGTTGTTCCTTAATACGAACCAATGGCATGACCGCAGAACTGATGACATTAACAATTCCCATATAATATTCCATAGTAGATCCAGAGGGAACATATACAGCCACCACGAGGATAGATGACTCGGATACATTAATCCGAACAGCAATTACATCATAAATTGGATGACATGCAATGAGCTCGTTTGGGATCGAACTCTTAACAGCAATCAACACACCCCCACCTTTAAGGCTGGTACAAAAATCATGTCGATCTTTTCTGTGGACAACGTAGTTGGGTGGGAAATATTCCTCTGAAATAAACCCTTTAGTAAGCCATGTTTCAGATATGATAATCACATCGTAATCGTTATCAAGAACGCCAAGCAAGAATAATTTAGCTTTCCCCCGAATACTAGAGGCGTTGTGATAGTACATCGAAGTAAAAGTAATTTGACCAGAACTTTTGGGCCGACATATTCTAACTCGACCTAAGCATTTGCTAGCCAGAGCCACAATATCATCCTCAGTTGTAAGAGTATCGAATCTTGATAAATGAAGCCAACATTTCGGCGCAATGGTTTTAATATAAATATCTGGTGAGGTATTAGTGCCACGAATATTAAAATCTCGTATGTTCTTTTGGATAGTTCGTGATGATGGTAACGATTTTATATTACCAGTTGGACCGCACGATATATCAATATTGTTCGCATTTGCAGACGTACTCACAGCACTCAACATAGCAGCGACAGGCAAAACAGATGCAATTGAGTATTTGCTTGGTTGATCCGGAGCACCACTGTGAGAAGCAAGTGCATTCGATGCTGCAACAGGCACAACGGCAGGAATTTTCACCACTTCAGCGAAAGTCGTACAAGCACCGAAATTAGTAGGACTGGAAACCACTGGAATATGATCGCCGTCATTAGTTAAAGATGTAACCGCAGTTGTAGCCGTTGTTATGGTATTATTAACATTTTTCTTAGATCTTGTACGTATTGACGAAGCCAATTCCAAATTAGTTTGTGTTGATTTTTTTTTTAATTTAGCAGACGATGACTGTTGTGGTGGGATTGGTTTTAGTAAACTTTCCACGTTATTATTAATGGCAGCAGATGTTTTATTTATCAAGGACAAGGACGCTGATATAGCGTCAATAGAATTACTCATCTGATCATTCTTTTCCTTGAGAATTTTATAAACGTCAATGCACATACCACATCGCCAAGAAAAATTCGGAATTACCGAAATGGCATCAAACACAGGTTTTTTAATCCCTGCACATTCAAAATGAATCAGTTTATTGCATTCACCTGCACAAGTAAAAAAGTGTTCAGACACTTTAACATTACATACACAGCACAGAGCCATTGCTACAAATTTGTAATAACCACTACAAGTTAAAAATTTAAAACACACACAATTATTATTTACATATAACACTTAAAATTAATATTATAGATCATGCATATATATACAAATAATGTTATTAATATTTTTATTTTTATATTTATTTATAATAAGTTTTTCAAAATTGACAAATACGCGAAGAAAAAAAAAAAAAAAAACAACGTCAATTCAGTTCAAAGGCACACTATATTATTTTTCCTACAATCGCCGTGAAAAGCAGGCTTTTTTTCTCTGTTTTCAAAGCCCAAAGTGTCTGTTTTTTTGACAGTTAATAAACAAATTACTTTGTCACACGTTTCTCTTAGAAACGTGTGACAAAACTTGAAACCGCACGCTAAATTTGTCAATTTTTAAGAAAGAATAATGAAAATATCAAACCAAATTTTTGTTTTTCTTTATGAAAAATAAAAAAAATCTTTGACTACTCGATTGAACAAAATGTCGGTCCTAAAATAAAATCGTATTGTCAGTATAGTAAATTTTACTACAAAATTATCTTTTTATTATATTTTTTAAAATGATTGTAGGAAAAATAAAGGGTGAAACACGTCCGCAAAGTTGTTTGTCACGCTCGAAAGGTTGCTGGCCTCCGTCCCGTCGGCCAGCAATTTCCTTTCTCGCGTGACAAACTGGCACTTTGCGCTCTTGATACACAAATAACTATTGTATCAATGATCATTTTGTGCAGTTTGTTGTTTACCACATGTTACAGACAATTTTTTGTTAATGTTTTCATAAATTGGTAAAAAATAAAACTTAAAGGTATATCATAAAGTTTCACTCATTATTCATCAGCGAAACCAAAATCAGATCCGCCATTCCTTTACAATCTATAAACAGATAAATTCTTAGTTTTTTGTTGTTGCGTTTTCTTACTTTTACTCCATATACACTTTACAATGCTCGTTTAAGTTCGTCGTATATAAGTATATAGTTTTACAAAAAAACTAGATTGCAGAAAAAATAGAAGAACCTAGAAAATATAAAGCTTGAACGAAAAAGCACAAAAAAAAAGTTAAATAAACTTTATTGTTTAGCATTACGTTTTGTTGTTGTTTTTGTTGGTGTAATTACTTTTATTTTATGAAACTTATATACCTGTATCCTGGGTTGTGGTTGAATAGGGAACGTGTACACAGTGCGCAAATACAAAATGAAAGTAAACTTTCCGCTATGGCAACTTAGATTTGAATAATTTTTCATGATCGTTCAACATAAAACTAAAGTTTTTTTTTTTTTTTTTTCTAATAATAATTTTCTTTTTTATTATTAACATTTTTTGTTTTTTATTTGTAGGAAAATGAATGGAATTTTCCTGAATGTTTTTTGCTTAGTGTTTAGTTGGGTGCCATATATAGGATTACGAAAGAAATGTGTCATGATTATATAATCTATATTATACCGAGGTAGAACGTATTTTTTTCCGTAACGTGATTTTTATCTTAAATAATTCTTTTTATTGTTTCGTATTCATTCTTGTGGTGTTTTTTTTTTTTTTTTTCGGGGTGAACCACTCTCTCTATATATACCCGATTTATATTCTCCTCTATAAAGTGTATGTTGTACAACGTAGAACAATGATTGCCACAATTTTAGTTGGAATTACCGTAAATCCTTTTTTTCTCTTGGTATAATCTGATTTTTAGTTTTACGACAACGACATTGATAGTAAGTTTATTGTACACAATTTGTATTTACCGTGTTACATATAAATTCGTTGTTATTGTACTACAATCAGAGTGAATGAAAACTGTATAGATTAAAATACAAATGTGATTTGATGTGAAGTACGTATGTTTAAGCCTGCTGGACTCCTACCTATGTATAACATTTTTTTTTTTTTTGTAAGAAAATTTTGCCATTATTATGTGATAATAGGTTTTATTTACAACAATTGAAATTCGTCAACATTTAAGCTATGATATAAATACTTAAAGCTTACAGGTGTTGTACATAATACCATTATTTGGAATTATATATAAAGTAATGCAATAATCCAAATTCAGCAGCTAATAGCTTATTACACATGTTTCTGGTATGTGAATGCCTAAAAATAGCCAATATTATGAGGATATTACATCTAAATTCCCTTTAATTTTGTGCTTGATTTAGACAACTTAATTATACTTATATGAAACATACAAAAAACACTCAAGAATTCTAAACATAGAAAATTTCTCGAATTTCAGCAATTTATTACATTTATACCATTCATAACATGTTTAGTTGAATGTCTTCATGTTTAGTAGAATCCATTTAAGTGTATTAGAAAGTATTTTTGTTCTACTCTAGACATTTGGACGATGGCAAACTTCTCATAATTGGTGGTAATTTTCGAGAAATTATACGTTTGACACAAACGGTGGGGGAGGGGGATCGTTACGAAATTCTGGCTCCAAAATATCCCGGTTTTTAATATTTGATTTTGCACAAGTCAATTCTTTTGTGTCTCTTTCTTCAAAATCAAATTTTCCCTTGTCCAAAATTCACACGAAGAGTGGTTTGAAAATAGGAATATTGTACCCGACCCGGTGTTTTGGCTCTCTTCGAAAAATAATTATATTTATAGCGTTGCACTTTATTATTAGATGAATAAAACGCCATTTCTGTTGTTTTAATAAAATAAAGTTTTGTAATTTTATTCTAACTCGAATTTTATTTTTAACTATTTAGTTTTTAGTAATGTTATTGTATAATTTATATAAATTCACTGTAATTAATGTTACGTTAATATTATTTTCACCGCACTTGTATCTTTAAATTTAATTTTGTTTTTTATTTTGCACACGAAAAAGTATCAATTCGATTGTGTCTTTTTTAGTTGTGTCTTTTGCAAAATTTTTTTTTTTTTTTTTTTTTTTTTTCCTTTTATTTAATATTACAACTGATTTACAAATCATTTAGTAATTTATCTTTCTTAAATGAAGATTCACATTTGACGGGCAGTAGCCCAATGGTTACTCCCGTTTGAATTTACATAGTAATTATTTTTCTCTATCTGAATTAAATACAACTGCCCAATTCCAAAGGTTTCTGCCTTTGAAGTCTTCTTACTGCATTGGTGGTATCCAACAAACTTCGTATGTCTGCATTTTGGTGCCGAGATATCCGCTGAATGTGTTTCTTCGCATGATTTTGTATTTCTTCACTTACATATTCCATGTTTAAGTCCCTATGGAGGTTATCATTTCTAATGTACCATGGTGCGTTTACAATGCCACGCAGCACTTTGTTTTGAAAACATTGAATCATTTGTACATTTGTCTTCTTGGTACAACCCCAAAGATGAATACCGTAGGTCCATATTGGTTTAAGTATTTGCTGATATAATAGCAATTTGTTATGTATTGTAAGCTCAGAGTTTCTACCTATTAGCCAATACATTTTCCTATATTTTATGTTCAATTCTTCTTTTTTCTTTTTAACATGCTCTTTCCATCTAAGCTTGCAATCGAGAGTCATGCCGAGGTATTTGGCTGTATTTGCATTTGGAACCGGCCTTGAATTAAGTTTCACTGGAATCCAGTTAACTTTCTGGTTCGTGAAGTTTACGTGAACCGACTTTGCTTCGTTTAGGCTAATGCGCCATTTCTTTGTCCAACTACTCACTGTGTCGGTTGCTTTTTGAAGTTTGGTCGTTGCTTCTGATATACACTTTCCAGTCGCCAGAATAGCTGTATCGTCTGCAAATGTTGCTATGGTGGCACCTTCTGTATTTGGCATATCTCTGGTGTACAGGATGTACAATATAGGACCCAGTACGCTACCCTGTGGTATGCCTGCTGATATTCTCTTTAGTTCAGAGTACTCTTGGTTATATTTTACACGGAAATGTCGGTCTGCGATATAAGATTTAAGAATTTGATAGAATTGCTTAGGTAGATCTCGATGCAATTTAAATTCAAGTCCTTGGTGCCAAACTTTGTCGAAAGCTTGTGCTACATCTAAGAAGATGCTGGAGCATATCTTCTTATTCTCAAGTGAGTCTTCGATTATATCCGTTATTCTGTGAACTTGTTCTATCGTAGAGTGATTTTCTCTAAATCCAAATTGGTGTGGTGGAATCAAATTTCTCTCTTCTATTATTGGCTTGAGTCTCTTGAGCAGTAATTTTTCAAATAATTTTGAAATTACAGGAAGTAGTGAAATCGGTCTGTACGACTCTTTATCGTTCGCTGGTTTGCCTGGTTTGGGGATCATAATTACTTCAGCAACCTTCCATTGCCGTGGGACATATTTTAGTCTGAAGACAGCATTGATAATTTGAACCAATTTTCGTAGTCCCTTCTCGGGAATGGCTTTTACGACTTGTCCAGTAATTAAATCATATCCTGGAGCTTTTTTTGCGTTCAAATTACACTTGATCTCATTTTTTAATTCCTGTAATGTTACACATCGAATATTATATTCATCAATTTTGCTAATTGTTATTATGTTTTCATCTGCTGTTTGCCTAGGTAGCGGTTGAAAGGTGTCTTCCAAGTGAGCTGCAAATAAAATAGCTTTTTGCTTGTCACTTTTGGCCCAGGTTCCTTCCCCATTTTTAATAGGTGGCACATGCATTTTAGTTCTTTTTAATCCCTTTGTTGCTTTCCAAAGAGAGTAATCAGTATCTTTATGTTCGGTGAGACCATTTAAGTACTTGTTGATTGTTTCATTCTTAATTTCTTTTATAAGTTGTTTTAGTTTATTACATAGAAAATTGAGGATTTTTTTGTTTTCCGGGGCGCGTGTCCTTTGCCAGGTTTTTCTTGCCTTCCGTTTCTCTCTAACTAACTCCCTGACCTCAATAGGATAATTTTGATTCCTACGGGATTCGGTGTGACTAGCAGGAGAACTTTCCCATGCTGCTTGTTGAATAGTACTGTTAAACACCTCTAGTTCGTCTTCCAACTGTACCGGTGTTTTAATCGGCACTCGTAGATTTGTTTGCATTTCAATTAGTTCTTGGAATAGGTCCCAGTTAGTTCTATTGTTTGTTAACTTAGGCAGGTTATCCTTATTAATTATCATTGTGCTGAGTGTCATGATAACAGGTGTATGATCGGAATATATTCCTTCGCTGTTTTCGATGTACATGTAATCCTCGAAGATCCCTTTCGTTACATAAAAATCAATGAGATCTGGTATTTTATTTATATCAGCAGGCCAGTATGTTGGTTTACCTCCAGAGTGGAACTCGCAGTTATTTATTCGTCCGGCTTCGAATAGCTCTTTTCCTTTATGGGTTGTAAGTCTTGATCCCCAATAGGTGTTTTTTGCATTAAAGTCACCACCAATAATAAAATTGGATCCTAATGATCTAAAGAGTCTATTATAATCTTCTTTGTTTAGATTATAGCGTGGAGGGCAGTAGATAGAGGAAATACTGTATTCATTATTATTGTTAGTTTCAACTTTTATGGTTTTAACTTGCATACTCTCCTCTTCTATACTAGGTTCTTCATAGTGTTTGAGACTCTTTTTCACTATTACTGTTGATCCTCCTCTGGGTTTTCCTCCTGGGTGAACAGCATGGTAACATTCATAATCACGTATTTTAATAAATGATGTTTTTGTCAAATGGCTCTCCGATATAAGGCAGATATCTATTTTTTCTAAATTTAGAAAAATTTCTAGCTCTGGAACATGTTGCGCTAGTCCGTTCGCGTTCCAGGTGACAATTCTTAATGATCTGCTCATTTTAGTATATGAGGGCTGTTGCCTCGTTCAAGGTTTGATGCATATCTAGACGCTTATATAAAGCTTCTAGACCACGTTCTTGCTTTGCTAGCCTTATATTTATGGCTTCTATGCTTCGACAAATCCTTTCAAGGGGATTATCATTCGTAGCATTAGATGATTGCTGTACAATTTGTGAATAACTTTTCCGCTCTGTACCAATACCTGGTGGTTTTGGCTCCGCTTGGGTTTTAGTTGGTTTCTCTTCTCTGGTAACCCTAGGGTTTTGAGGAAACTGATGCGTTTTGTTTCTTAGTCTTTGAAGTTCTTTGGCTACTTCACAGCCTCTATAATTTGCAGGATGATGCCCTTTACAGTTTATACATTTTGCAGGGGTGTTTCTACTTTCTGTACACTCTTTCGCGTTGTGTTTTCCAGCACATTTTACGCATCTTGGCTCCCGTCTGCAATATTTTAGCGTGTGATTGAAACCTTGGCATTTTTTGCATTGAGGTATCAGCCTCGTGTTTTTCTTAAGCGGTTCTATTTTAACCCTCATGTTGAGAATTGCTTTGATGTTGAAGATGTTTTCAACTTTCTCCTTTTTGTTAAACGTAAGCATGAAGAGTGGAAGCCCCCTTTTTTTGACTTGATTGTTCTCACCTCTCTCTCGTTTTAGGATGTTTACTGCATCTTCTATTTGCAGATCTCTTGCCTTTAGGTCCTCAATTATGTCCTCCTTCTTACACGTTGGATGAAGGCCTCTGGCCATAACCTTAATTGCGCGTTCGTTTTTATCTTCGTATGTGAACCATTCTTTACCTTCCGCATTGAGCTTTGTTGCTAGAGCTCTATATGTGTCGGAATCCAGTGTATTGATTTTCCACACGTTATTGTTTAGTGACACTACTCTATATTCCTTAGCTGTCACTGATTTCATTATAGATTGTATACTTGCAAATTCTGTTATGCCGATTACATTAATTGGCGGAGGAGCCTTTTCTTTCGGTACAACCTTTTGTTGCTGTTGCTGGTGAGTTGGTTTGGTATTAGTATCACCAGTTACTAATACATTAGCTTGCGAATGATCTCCAACTTCAGGCGAGAATTCTGCTTTTCGTTTTTTGGTAGGTCTTTTCTTCCTTTTCAGTACCCAATCTGTTTCTCTCATGAGATCCTCTTCATCAGTATGGAACTCATTGTTATAACTAGTGTGAGTACTTGTTTCATTATAACAAGTTAGCGGGTTTTCAGAAATCTCCATTGGTTTGGGCTTCTTCAATTCTTCATTTTCTTTTTTCAGCTTTTCAATTTCGCTTCTTAATTGGGTTAAAAGTACCTCTACTTCACTGAGTTTTCGACAGAGTTCAGCGTTTTCGTCTTTCTGCTGATTTGCAGAGTTAGTATGATTGTTTGGTGATCTTAACAACATTGAACTTCTTTCGAATGGGTTTAGCAATGATTGGCTCACCCCAGAATCCATTGAGCCAGCCTCGTAAGAGGGTGGATTAGCCAACTGGGTAGTTGGTTTACCACCTGGGGTATTGTTTCCTTTTTGTGTTGAACTCATTGCTTTAAAACTGGTTATGTATCAACTACCAACCTAACCAGTACAAGTTGGTAGTGGGTCATTGAAGAGAACATCATTTGCTATGTTCTCGGTAGTCGGTTATTCCGCCGTATCTCGGTCGCCAGAGCCTCGTTAGTTAATTAGCAGGAAGTACCACGTGCAGGTGAGGTTGGCATTTGGGCTAGTATAATAAGACCATCTAAACCGGCGCCCCTTACCCCCCAAAATGATGCGAAGTAATATGTTCATATACTTTTTTATTTTCTTGTTTGGTTTTTGTTCGTCGTTCTGTTGGTATGCCTGCAATTGAATAAGTGCATTCTATTTGTTACGAATGTGTTCGCGTGAGCATAGTTGTTGATTGTTTTATATAAAACTGTGGCGGTGAGTAAATGTAAGAATGAATGAATGATTGAATCGTTGAGTGTAAGAAATGAGTGAGTGAATGAAGGAAACTGGTGAGCCGTTACAGGACTCCTCCGCGAATGATTTCCCCTCTCTAGGGAATGATTGAGTGAGTGATAGCAATACGGACGGTTTTGACTGTTCGCGGGCTTGATGTTTAATCAGCCGAACAGAGTATTCCATGCCGGTTTTAGTCGATCGATTGAAACGTTATGTTATATTCCCGTGCGAACCTTGTCTATTCTGATAAAAACAATATCGCAGATCTCAAGCGATTTCGTAACAAAAACGTCATATTGTTTGGATTGACGTGTTGATTTTGGTATAAGGTTCTTCATGGTTTGTTGCAGTTGAATATGTGCATTCTGTTTGTTACGAATGTGTTCGCGTGAGAATAGTTTTTGATTGTTTTATATAAAACTGTGGCGGTGAGTAAATGTAAGAATGAATGAATGATTGAATCGTTGAGTGTAAGAAATGAGTGAGTGAATGAAAGAAACTGGTGAGCCGTTACAGGACTCCTCCGCGAGTGATTTCCCCTCTCTAGGGAATGATTGAGTGAGTTGTAGCAATACGGACGGTTTTAACTGTTCGCGGGCTTGATGTTTAATCAGCCGAACAGAGTATTCCATACCGGTTTTAGTCGATCGATTGAAACGTTATGATATAATCCCGTGGGAACCTTGTCTATTCTGATAAAAACAATATCGCAGTTGTCAAGCGATTTCGTAACAAAAACGTCATATTGTTTGGATTGACGTGTTGATTTTGGTATAAGGTTCTTCATGGTTTGTCGCAGTTGAATAGGTGCATTCTGTTTGTTACGAATGTGTTCGCGTGAGCATAGTTTTTGATTGTTTTATATAAAACTGTGGCGGTGAGTAAATGTAAGAATAAATGAATGATTGAATCGTTGAGTGTAAGAAATGAGTGAGTGAATGAAAGAAATTAGTGAGCCGCTACAGGACTCCTCCGCGAGTGATTTCCCCTTCCTAGAGAATGATTGAGTGAGTGGTAGCAATACGAACGGTTTTGAATGTTCGCAGGCTTCATGTTCGATCAGCCGAACAAAGGATTCCATATGCCGGTACCATTAATAGATACGATGAAATGTTTTCTTAGTCTACGTATTACCGTATACGGACCTTCATATAGGGAGGAGATCATCCCATACGAACCTTGTATATTCTGATAAAAACAAAATCGCAGTTTTCGAGCGATTTCGGAACAAAAACGTCATCTTGCTTGGATTGGCGGGTTGATTTTGGTATAAGGTTCTGCATGGTTTTGTCGCAGTTGAATAGGTGCATTGTGTTTGTTAGGAATGTGTTCGCGTGAGAATAGTTTTTGATTGTTTTATGTAAAACTGTGGTGGTGAGTAAATGTAAGAATAAAAGAATGGTTGAATCGTTGAGTGTAATAAAAGAGTGAGTAAATGAAAGAAATTAGTGAGCCGCTACATATTTTTTGGAATAACTTTTTGAAATTCAACCATTTTTTGTTCACGAAACATAAATTAGTTCAACAATTGCTAGAAGTTTCTATTAAATAAATAACTGTGCAAGTTCTACTGTAAAATAAAGCTGTAAGTTGTATCTAACTCTGAAAAATTCTAAAAACTATACATATAATAACACCGTAATACATCTCTTCTAGAAAAATGCCGAAAATAGAATCGAAACTAGGCAGAAAAACATATCATGCGAGCAGAGTACTTAATTCGAGATTCAATGAAACTCAAGAACTGCGTGAAATTCGTCTATCTCAAATTAGTTCAGCAAACTCATTTAGTCGTGCTAGAGCGCCGTATCAAAATGTGTTTTGATTCAGGTCTGCGTTATCATACCAACCGGAAATGGATTATGTACTTAATAATGATGTACTAATTGATAAGATGGATACAATTTGTAACCATTGCCATGCAAAAAAATGGGCTAAGGAGGCACCTGGACTTTGTTGTGCTGGGGGCAAAGTGGTTCTTCCAAAACTCGAGGAACCGCCAGAAATAATTAGGAGTCTAATTCTGAGATTACATCCACTTTCCAGACAAAGAAATATAGTCTGTACCAAATGACTTCCTTTGGTGCTAAAAAAGTAAAAGAAGGTAATTTCATGCCCACTTTTAAAGTTCAAGGACAGATCTACCATTACATTGGAAGTTTGCTCCCAACTATTGATAATAATTCTCAGTTCCTACAAATTTATTTTGTTTTGGACGCTGATCAATTATCACTTCGCTCAAATACTATGCCAAGCCTTAAACGAGATTTGATGGGATCGCTTCAAAAATGCTTTCAAGAAAACGATTGCTACATCCAAAGTTTAAAATATAATCTTGATAATAGATCCAGAAGAGGAACATATGATTTTCAGTTAGTGGTTCATGCTGACCGAGCACCAGCGAACCAACATAGCGGTAGATTTAATGTTCCTACTACAAACGAAGTGGCTGTACTTCTGGTAGACGAGGATAAGGGACCAAGAGGAATCGTCCTGCACTGCCGAGACGGGCAACTCCAGTATCCTCTTATGTTTATTTGAGTAGAAGATGGCTACTACCTACCTATAACGCGACAAGATAATTCAAATCGAGCGCAAACCAAAACCGTCTCTTGCATGCAATATTATTCGTACATACACATGGTAAGAGCAAATAATATTAATCAAATATATTTATTCAAGAATTTGTTTACCCAGTATTGTGTGTCGACATGACGGCGCAAATGATCTCAGAGAGATTAAATTTTATACGTCGAAACCAAAAAAAACTATGTTCTGACGATTACATACATTTGCGAGATGCAATGAATCAGGATGCTGACGAGAATGCTTCCAACATAGGTCAGTACGTTATTCTACCGTCGTAATTTACCGGCTCACCACGTTACATGCAAGAAAAGACGTAGGACGCCATGTCGTATGTACGTTACTACGGACGTCCAGATTTGTTCGTGACATTCACCCCGATTGGCCGGGAAAAAAATGAACTATTTCCAGGTCAAAAACTTTGCGATAGGCACGTTGTAATTTCAAGAGTTTTCAACCTCAAATTGAAAAAGCTTATACATCTATTTACCAAAAATGAAATATTTTGTACGGTAAAATTTTACATGTTGAGCGTAGAATGGCAAAAGCGGGATTTGCCCCACTCCCATATACTTTTGTGGTTGCAGCCAAAAATTCAGCCGGACGAAATTAATAATATAATTTGTGCTGAGCTCCCTGGCAGGGAACGTGACCCTCTTTTATATGAGATAGTGTGCAAAAACATGTTACATGGGCCTTGCGGTGAGCAGAACCGAGCCTCACCATGCATGATAATCTGCAAGTATTCGAAGAGATATCCCCGGCAATTTATTCCCCGAAACACAAACAGGTGATGATGGCTATCCCACATATGATGGGTTGTTCCGCATGGGATGGGTTGTTCCGCATTGCCCAATATTGCTACGATGCTTCAGTGCTCATATAAATGTTGAATACTGTCACTCCATGCAGGCAATCAAATATATATGCAAGTACATAAATAAGGGTTCGGATTAGTTACGTTCTGCATCCAAACTAAAAAAAAGATGAGATACAGAAGTATGTGAACGGTCGATACATAAGCACTTCGGAGGCTGTCTGGCGAATATTTGAGTTTCCCATCCATGAACGATATCACGCTGTCATTCATTTGGCTTTACATTTAGAAAATGGTCAACATGTGTATTTTACGGAGGACAACATACACCAAATCGTGCAAAATCCATCAAAAATTACGCTTATTGGCTTTTTTAACCTGTGTAGTTTGGATGATTTTGCCAAAACGTTATTATATCACGAGGTTCCAGGTTATTTCACATGGAACAAGCATATATTTTCCAGAAGAAAGCGTGGTGGAAACGTGAAAGGACATCCAGGTATTAAACGACCGTTGACATTTTCTGTCAACAAACCCAACCCAATGTATTGTGGGAAACATTCCAAAAAAAAATTATGTGATGACATTCTTCACACAGAGAGATACGATGCAATGATAACACTATACCATTTTCCGGAGATATCTTTAACCAATGCCTCATTGAAATAGTAGACAAGGTTTACACTATGAGAGAGAAACATTTAGTTGACTTAGGCTTGCCTTCACCGATCCGTTCCCAGCAAAATGCCAGTTATCTCTACGAAGGTAATTTAAGGCGTTCATATAATACCACTACGTTTGCGAAATTATGTACAAGGAAATGTTCCTAAATTGGAATCTGATCAACAACGAGCTTTTGATAAAATCATCGATAGCGTTAACAACAACCGTGGTAAAATATTTTTCGTTGATGCTCCTGGTGGAACGGGAAAGACATTTCTTATTAATATTTTACTGGATAAAGTTCGATCTGTAGGTAGTATAGCCCTAGCTGTTGCATCGTCAGGTATTGTCGCTACACTAATCAGCGGTGGTAGGACAGCACATTCCACATTTAAACTACCTCTAAACGTTTCTCTTCAACAAGAATCAGTCTGCTATATCAGAAAAAATGGTTCTCTCGGAAAAATATTAATAATAATAATAATAATAATAATAATGCTTTATTCAATGTATAAACCGTGGCTTTTGTACATCACACATATTTACAACAGCAGAAAATAACTTAAAATTAACAATAAATATTTCAATATCAATATAACAATAATTAGCAAATATACAACAATGGACATATATACATAATTAATTACAATATGTACAAGAACTTTGATATTAAGTTACTAATTTAAACATAACCTTTTTAAATCCGTTAATGGAACTTATATTTGTTAATTCTGTAGGCAAACTGTTCCAAGTGATAATCGCATTTATTAATCCAGAGTTATTGTAAACATTAGTTCTACTAACTGGCAAATTAACGTTCCTAGTTCTCAATGACCTAGAAAAATGTAATTTATCATGCAAGTATAATGGTACACCCGATTTAATTATTCGAAAAATAAAGACAGCAGTTCTATAACAGTAAAACTCAAACAAGTCACATCCAAGGATTGAATCTTTAAATTCGGAAACATGATCAAACTTTCTAAGGTCATGAACATATCTCACACAATTATTAAACGTAACCTCAAGTAACCGCTTTGAGGAACTATCACAATTAGAAATATCACATCACAATAGCTGAAAATAGGTATAATTAAACTTTTCACAAGATATACACACATAAAAAAAAGGGGTTACCACAACATCGAATCGGTGTTACATAGGATCTCACCCATCGGATATTCCAAAATTGCGTTCGATCGGATGTTTCATGTTATATTATGTTAAACATTTTTGGGTAGAATATTTTAATCCGAATTCGACTAATTTTAGCCTCTTTCGGTGCTATCAAATTAACACCGAGTATACACACAAATAATCACCGACTTTGTAGATATAACAACACCGTTTTTATTTTAAGATTTACGCCGTTTTAATCAGCAAGTAATACACATTTAACGTTTTAAAAAATATCCGATAAAATGTTTCCAAAAAATCAAAACGGTGTAAAATTTGTTTTTGAAGAAATCCGTTTGGACTTTTTTAAAAGTTTCCAAAGTAGGTTTTTGAAAGGAAATGTGGTGGGTTCAAATACGAAATTAGGCCAAATAAATGTAAACTTAACAATAAATTTTAAATCAATAATTCTTTTATTTTTTAATTATTTATAGTATTTATTATATTACATTTTTAAACATAACATCAATAATTTATACGAGTTCACATTTTGAAATTATGAAAGGATTAGAATATTTTTCGTTGTAACAAAACTCTAATGGGTCTTTAAATGGCAATTCAGTTAATTCAATAGCATTTTTTTGATCTGTTATTTCAATATCATACCCATTTAAATAACGATTAAAATTTTTTGTTGTTAGTTTACGATACAAAAAATATATGATGTTATTACTTTCAATTATTTGATCAATGATTCCAAATTTTGGAAGATTTAAATTATCTTTTTTACTAGTGCAAATTATAAATTTAACTTTATATAAAAATCCATATTTAACTTCTTTTAAAATGTTAATTTTATCATTATTACATAAATTTAATTTTGACGTAAAATTTTCTACATCTATATTTAAAGATTGAAATTCCAAATTATTTTGAATTTTAAATTCAAATTTAAAGTCAAACGTTGATGTCTCATAATCAACATAATTAGTCTCCTGATGCTTACTAGCTAAAAGTAAGCAGATGTTTTTAAAGTTACGCGTTGAGTGAGCAGTTCTTTTAAATTTTTCGTGTTTACCTTCATAGCGCATTGTCCATAAGGTTGTTAATGTACCCATCATACGAATAATTCGACTATAATGCGTTAAAAAATGTTGTTTTGGAATAAAGCTATTACCTGGAAACTGTTTTAAAAACTGTGTATGATGTTCTTCAATGAGTATTTCTAATTCATCTACTAATTCTTCATTAAGTATGGGCGAGAAAACTATATTTGTTATTTTAATAAGCAAGAGTATAACGTTAAACTTTGCCAAATAATCACTATCAGCGTCATCAATCAAGTTACCAATTATAAACGGTAGGTATCGAAGCAGACACCAAAACTGTGAAGCCTTTTGTCTTAAGTTTTTACTTTTACTATCTAAGCTAATTAACGAGGGAATATTGGATATATTAAGATATCCGAAATTGAAATTTTTAATAGTTTTATTTAAATCTTCTATAGAAATTAGTTTCCGTTCTTTGATTATGTATAATAAAAAAAGTTTAACCTCATGTTGGCCAATACCCTCTAAAATGTCATGCATAATGTCCACGCTATGAGATTCAAAAGTGTTGAAATATTTAAGCTCGTTAAGGAAACATAAGGATTGTATACCATATTCTTTATTCTCAATGTAAAGATTATAATCTTCTCTTTTCCGGATTAAATCTAAATTTTCCTTCAAAAACTTTTGGGTATCTTTTGAGTGCATTTTGCAAAAGCGGCAGAAATAGCTGGATTTGAATGATTCACTTAAACCATACAAAGAATTTGCGGATAAATTGTCGTGGCTTAAAGAAAAAACTGATCCTTTGTGATTATGAGAAACTTCGTTGTATATAACATCAATTCCGTAGGTTTCAAGTATTTTTAGATCTTTAACAATTGGTTCTAAAAATAGCTGATAACCAAGCCGCTTTATATCTGCGTAATGACACAAGGCAACTAAATGAATGTTTCGCAAATGAGTATTAATATGGTCTCCTAAATTTAGAACTGTAAAATAAAATGCTAAGATTTTATGGATACCTGTTTTCGATCCCAAAGGGTTAACAACTTCGAATTCATTAAAATACAGTTGTAAATGGAAACTTGCAGTGCCTGATGAAAATAACTTATTTTGTTTAAAATATTTACATTGTGTGTAATGAAAAGAGTTATGTAGCTATAGAAGTTGAGTTATTGAAAATTTTTTTCAGAAAATTGTTATTTTGGGATAAATAGGTTAATGTTTCAAGAATGGAAATGTAAGAGAAAGTATTGGTCACCGCTCGCCGACAGTCATACGTTAATTTTTTTTTATCTCATACTCGGTCACTTCTATAGATATTTCTTTGGGAGCTGGCACTGTACAAAAAATTTGTTTTCATCGCTTATAGGTGGTATTATTGTTTTCAAATGGTTGCTTGAGTATTTGTAATTCTTGTTGAAGTGCACTATTTATCTCAGTATTATTATCAAAATTTAAAATTTTGTTCCGAATGTTTAATTCAACGGATTGCGTAAAATTAGTAACTAGGCTTAAAATGGTATTCTGTTGAATATAATTTAAATTTAGCTTCATAAATTCGGTAAGAAATTCATCTCGCATATCTGATAAATTATTGTTAACTGAATCACAATTTAAAATTCTACCAGAACCAAAGTTACCGCTTAAGTCATTGTCGACATCATTAGTGTCTTGGGAATAATTTACAGCATTCAGATCTTTATTATTGACATTATTGCCTGCAATTTTATTTTGGTATCCTAAGGTACTATTATTTAGTTGCTTATGTTTATTAATACAATGCTTTGTTAAACCACTAAAAGTCTCATATTGAGCATTACAATTTTTGTATCCACAGTACACTATTCTATTAGATGAGTTTATTATGCAGTGAATTAATTTCAAATGTTTAATATACATCTTACAATCTATGAAAGATCTAGTGCAGTTGATGATTTTGCAAGCAAACATAATTAATTTAATTTAACAATTCAGTACTGAAAATATATAAAAAAAACTATCATAAATATAAAAAAGTAATTCAATATTCTAAACAAATATAAATGATATAATATATTAGCAACCCAACATATTTTTCAATTCTTTTAGTCTAGGCGTAAGCGGCAATTTATTCATTTTAAACAATGCTTCTTGTAAAAACAAAAAAAATGATTCATGATCCGACGGATACTGGCAATTAAATACGTAATAGGATTTGAATAATGTAGCAAATGCGTCGATGCTACTATCCGTTGTAAGTGGAATTTCCTTTTCATCTATTAAAATTGAATATAAATGTATTTCGGATTTAGTTGGCCCTCGTAAAATTACATGAGGTTGATTTATGTTATCATCTTTCGTAGTTCCAGTCTAGAAATAAAATGTATAATTATTTAAATAATCGTTTCTATTATAATTTTTTTTATATAAAAATAATATTTATGATTGAAGTTACCTTCTCAAATACATAAAAAGAGTACGGCTTAGGGTATGTTGTCGTTTGATTTTTTCTTTTATAGTTTCTGCAGAGCTTCTTCAAAATTAAAAGAGCAAACATATCATCGTCGAATTCTGAGAATATAAAAAAAATATATATAAATACTATAAGTTTGTTAAAATATTAAAATTTATTTTACTTTCATAATTTTGAGTGCATTTTGAGATTCGCAAATTGTAATTTTTCTTTGTTTGCCTATTTCAATAATTTTTGTTTTAATTTCGGTCCAATTTGTTAGGAAAGATGGTTCTCCATAAGCAATTTCAGAGTCTTGATCAATCTAGAATGATAATTTAAAACAGTTATAATAAATTGTTCACTATATTATAAATGCAATGCTTGAACCACCCTATTAATTCTAATTTACTCTATTACGTTATACATCATAATATCATATCATATTATATCAAAAAGAAAAAAATACTATATATACATACATATAGTGCTTAAAACATAAAACTGCCAAAAATAAATATCAAAAAGTAATAATAGTAATAAGTTGCATAAAGAATTAATGTCTGATTAATGTATGTATAATAAATAAATGAAAATAATACCAGTCCAGGAGTGTCCAAAAATCTAGGAAATAAATCCAAGGTAAAAATAGTGGGCCTGCATTTAATTGTTTTTCTCATGCGCAACAAAATTTCTGGTGTGGAGTTTTTTGGACAAGCTTGTTTGAGCCATTCGATATCGTCACTATAATCTTTAACCCCTTCTTCCTCTTCTGATGATGATAAATACTCCTGAGGAATTGGGATATTTGTAGATATCCGCGATGTATTCTTAAGAGACCTGTTGATGGTTTTTAATCTACAACCAAAAAATCCACCTCTATCCGCGTGGTTGTAGAATATTTCCTTTTATCGAAAAATAGTATATAGATGTAGCGGTTGTATATTTGTTTCTTAAAAATTAATACCACGTTGTAAAAGTGGTATTAGGCTTACATATAGTTCTGGGTTTTTATTTTCACATAGTTTACTAAATATTAGAGCTGTTGCTTGGGCCCACAAAATTTTGTTGTCTGAACTAGGATAGGTACCGTGTACTTCAATTAGGTGAGCAACAATTATGTTGACTAATTTTATTCTTAGGTGTTTTGGTAGTGTTTCCGATGTATTATAATGTTCTTAAATTAGTTTTGCTTCCTGGTGCTCTAATATATATCTTTCTAACTCCTGTAATTGTCCAACTGTTCCATTAATTTTGTCAATAAAAATATTAACAATATAATTTTCATTTATAGAAATTCTAGCTTTAATAGAAATCTGATAACCTTTAGAATTCAGTTATTACCTCTTTCAATACATGTTTTTCTAGTTTTATTCTTTTTGGTAATGATCCGATGAAAGTGTTTTGACGAAAAACAGGAGTTGTTTCATAAAATGTTTCGACACTTTCCGTTTGTATGGCAACGTCTTTATATAATTCTAATGAGCACACGTAAATAAAATATATTACTTTCATTCATTTCACCTAGAGAATTACAGATTAACTTTACCATAATTTTGAAAAGGTTTTAAAATAAATGACTTTTCGTAGGTTAATTTCATGTCGTTAATAATTACGCCGAAAACTTCTTGATTTAATTCAATGTTCTCGTCCGAAAATAAACATAGATCATAATGTTTTGCAGAAATATTAAACTTTAATGCAGCTGCAATATAAAATAATAAGCATAGCCACTTGAAGAAACACACACACACACACACACACACACACACACACACACACACACACACACACACACACACACACACACACACACACACACACACACACACACACACACACACACACACACACACACACACACACACACACACACACACACACACACACACACACACACACACACACACACACACACACACACACACACACACACACACACACACACACACACACACACACACACACACACACACACACATATATATATATATATATATATATATATATATATATATATATATATATATATATATATATATATATATATATATATATATACATATATATATATATATATATATATATTTATATATATATATATATATATATATATATATATATATATATATATATATATATATATATATATATATATGTATATATATATATATATATATATATATATATATATATATATATATATATATATATATATATATATATATTCCACACAAAAAAATATCCGGTCTTAATAGGTTTTTATCCTAATTAGTATACTTTTATCCAATCGGATAATTATTTTAAAAACTATATCGCATAATATCCGATTGGATGTAATTATTAATATCCGATCGAATACTATGTAACACCGATTCGGTGTTGTGGTCACCTTTTATTTTTCTGTCTACACACACACAAGCAATATCAATTAAATATCAATTATATCGTAATATAAATTGAAATTAGCTTCCGGTATTCAGACAATTTGAAGAAAATAATGTTAAATTTTTTAAAACTAACAATAAACTACATACACCAATTTTAACTTAATAAAACACAAATATTTAACTTTACCTTGTTGTAAAATATCAATTATCTTTGTGGATTCCACACAAATATATTTAGAGATTGAATTATATATTATATTATATACTTTTTTGCCTTCCATTTTTAATGCACAAATGTCTTTCTCTTTACACTTCACAATCACATAAAACACTACAACACCACGTTTAATATTTCACGTAATAATTTAATTTAATTAATAATTTTTACACGTAATAATAATTTACGTTGTAATTTAATCAACATCCTGCAGACGACTAAAATTTTTCTATTTTAAATTATTAATCTAAACACCAAAAATGTATTTCATTTTATCCAAACGGAGTTTTTCTGATTGTTTTGGGGGTTTCCCATTTAATATATAATATTACCACACAATGTAAAAACGGTTAAACAACATTTAACACCAAACGAGGTAAAGTAATTTGGTTTTCAAAATGTTCGTCCCATCGGATATACTCAAATATTTATCCGATGATGCGGTGTTAATTTTTAAAAGTATTATCCGATTGGATAAAAATAAATTAGTCATTAGGATAAAAAACCTATTAACACCGCATATTTTTTTGTGTGTATGCGTAAGTCAACTGGACAAAACTTTTTTATTAGTCTGAGTGAATATAAACCGTAATTAAAACGCTGGCACATAGAACTTACATGATCATTCCAAGTAAATTTTGAATTCAATAGTAATCCTAGGTTATTAACCGTTGGAACAAATGAGATTGTATCATTGTTCAAAAATAGCACAGGTGCAATATTATGCGAATTATTTCTAGTGAGCAATA
Source organism: Tipula vernalis (assembly GCA_958295665.1). Classification (NCBI taxonomy): domain Eukaryota; kingdom Metazoa; phylum Arthropoda; class Insecta; order Diptera; family Tipulidae; genus Tipula; species Tipula vernalis. The sequence continues at coordinate 168,655,278 of OY282558.1, read as the reverse complement.
AAACTTTACTTTTAGTTGGATTAATGGAAAGTGAATTATTTTTGGCCCATGACGAAATATTCCTAAGATCTGCATTAAGTTGGATAACGATTTCCCCCAATTTTAACAAGTCACCACCAATATACAGTTGTAAATCATCAGCATAAAGATGAAATCGGCAATTTAAAATATGACAAGGTATAGGTCATTTATATAAATGGAAAAAAGTAAAGGGCCTAAAATTGATCCTTGAGGCACCCCAGCAATTACATTACTTATACCAGAATGATCATCACCAAGCTTTACGAATTGTTTACGATTACTCAAATAAGAAAGAAGCAACAAAATAGCAGAATCTGAAAAATTATAATATAACTTTAACTTTTGAAGCAAAAGGATATGATTAACACAATCAAACGCTTTAGAAAAGTCTAATAGGACTAAAATTGCAAATGAATTACCTTTATCTAAAATAGCAGATAAATCATCAACAATATGCACAAGTGCAGTAGTAGTACTATGGCCAGATTTGTATCCAGATTGGAATTGGCATAGATAATTAAAGCTATTGAGATGCTGAAGAATTTGAAGTTGTATAATTTTTTCCACGACCTTGGATAGGGCAGGCAAAATACTAATCGGGCGAATGTCACAAATATTCGAAATTACATCCTTTTTAGGTAGAGGAATAATCGATGCCACTTTCCACAAATTAGGAAATACTGATTTGGTCAAACTCTGGTTAATGATAAATGTAATTTGGGACAGAAACAAATCAATAAATAATTTTATTACTCTGAAGTTTACCATGTCATATGCCATCGAATCAGACTTAACAGTACGAATTACATTCAATACCATAAGTTCATCGACACAATCAAAAACAAACCCATAACTACCAGAACTAATAAAATCAAAATCGGGTAAAGGCAAAACACCTATAGATTCGTTAAGTTTACTGATCCCTACCAAAATTTCATCAGCAGAAAAGTCAATGACTGCTTCAGTCGAATTACATGAAATACCTAGTTTCTAGTTTCTTACTTTCTCCAGGTTGTTTTAGGTTTGTGCAAATTCCCAAAATAAAATATATTTTTAGCTTGATTGATGCATTTGTTGGTTTTATTTCTAAAAGATTTAAATGATTCAAAATCGAGCTCTAATCCAAATCTTTTATATTTTTTGTAAACCAAATCTCTTCGTTGCATTAAATTCAAAATATGTGCATTTAACCACGGAGCAGTGGGACATTTATTTATACTCGTTTTACGAGGCACACAATTAGTATCTAATTTTAAGAATTTTGAATTGAATTCTTCAACTATATCATTCACATCAGGATAAAAATAAAGATTTGACCAGTCTAACGAAAAGAAACAATTTACAAAATACTCATGATTGATTGATTTATAATCAGGAACAACCGTATATGAAATTTTATCCCTGGTACGACTGAACTTATAGCAGGCAAAAATCAAGTAATGATCAGAAATGGCAGGAACAGCAAGCTGCCCAAAAGAAATAATATTATGCTTATCAGCCTCATACAAAATTATCAAATCCAATAGGCTTTTATCCAATCTAGTCGGTTGTAAAGGTAAATAAAATAAATTATGTAAACTCAAGCAAGCACTTAGTTTATTGGTAATCAACATATTAAAGTTTAAATCACCACAACAAATAATTTTTTCATACTGAGATAAATATTCAGAAAAAATTGTTTGTAAATTATTAATATCATCAGTACAAGCAGGAGGCGGGTTATAAATAACCAAAATAAGAATTTTACCAAATCGCCCAACAAGCTCAGACGCCAAAACTTCAACCTTACCAAAGGCACCCGAGAACAATTTACTAACCCTCAAAGTAGACCTAAAATAAATACCAACCCCACCCCATCGCTTATTTTAAATACGATCAAAACGTATTAGTTTATAATTATTGATAAGGAGCGACTTGTTTGTAATTTTGCTGTTAAGAAGAGTTTCAGTTAAAGCAAGAAAATCAAATTTGTATAACTCTAACAGAATAGTAATTTCATTAAAATGTTTAACCAAACTACGGACATTTAAATGGCCAAATTTTATAGAACAATTTACATTTACCTGCAGATTATCACTTGGAACAATTTTACTACAATACAAGTTGTTAGAATTTAACGTGTTGTACTGTAAATATTACAAGAAACTAAGTTTATAGTGTGAGATGAGTGTACGATGAGTCATCGAGCACAAATTGAAGCCATCGACCGAACCCTAAAAGATATTAAATCAAACGGGAAGCTAACGGGCGGCGTGACGTTTGTTTTTTGCTGGGAATTTCCGCCAGAATCTACCAGTCATACCAAAAGGAACTCGGGCGGATATTGTAAAAGCATGTTTGAAATCATCGTCTATCTGGAATTTCGTAGAGAAATTGAGTTTGAGAACAAACACGAGAGCGCAACTTGGCGGAGGTAATGCCGAATTCTCCCGGCAAGTACTTCTAATCGAAGATGGAAAATTTCAAAATGTAAATTCTATCATCACAATTTATCACCATATAGGGACCGTATAGTTATCACCGTAACAGAGTTGATTTCGGCAGTTTATCCAGGAATAGAAAATATTTTGCAGAAACCATATCATTGGCTATGCGAAAGAGCACCTGAATCCGTCTAACATGTGTAATGACACCAGATTGCAGATCAAATCAATGCGAAATAACATACTTGAAGCCATCATTCTCACAGGACCAGCAGCTGGAGAACTATCATATATACCCCGCATTCCCATGATCCCTACAGATTTGCTTTTCAGTTTAAAAGGCTTCAGTTTCCAATTAAACTTTCTTCCATAATCACAATCAACAAATCACAGGGTCGAACCTTTAAGTATCTAGGGGTAGACTTGCGATTAGAATGTTTTTCACATGGTCAATTATACGTGTTATAGCAATATGTTATAGCAATTTGGTGACTTCGTGTGAGTAGTGCTAATATAGCTGATGGATTAGTAAAGCATGGATACTCTAGACTCTAGAGGACAGTGGATGTTAGGAAAGCATAAGCATGAGCTTTTTTGTTTCAATAAAATCGTATTTTCCAATCCTTTTTATACTAAACTTTTTTGGAATTTCAATGGTTGCGCCGTACAATTTGTTGATTCTTGATTAATTTTTCTAATTTATTATTTGTTTTGTGCGCTAGAGTATAACCAAAATGCTTAAAGACGTTTTGAATTTTTTTACTAGTATGACTCCAATCCATACTCATGTATTTTGTATCATCAACATCACAATTTAGACTGGTATACCCCCGATATTCCATTTTCCTCGTGCATCCATAATTCATCCTCTCTATATCTGCTGCTTGGTACCCATTTTGGTGAGCGATGTATTTAATATTCCCCAGCTCTACATTGTAGTTTTCATCGGACATGGGAATACTGTTTAGCCTATGAATCATGTGGCGGTATGCTGCTATCTTTTGTTGATACGAGTGATGCGACTTTTGATGAATCGTTTGGCACGTTTGTGTAGGCTTTCTGAAAATTTGGAATTTATGTTTTTGATTTAAATTCTTTATTGATGGGTCCAAAAAATTTATACTATTTTAAATTTCTAAAGTGAATTTTAATTTTGTGTGGATTCCATTCAAATAATTATTAAGCTGGTTCAGCTGTCTGCTCGTTCCAGTAAACCAGTATCTATGCCAATATTAGATTTTTCCGAAAAATATGTTGGCCAAAGTTCCGCATAATGAATGGGCTTCACATAGGTAGACCATCTTTTTGAATATCCAATCTCTCTTCGTGTTTAAAATAATTTTGATGTGTGATTTCTTCCAATAACGCGATAACCTCGTTTACGATAAAAGTCGTCTTGTAATTACTATTGTTTCTTTTATTAGAATGTTCGTATACATATTTGTAACATCAAAAGATGCTAACTTTCCGTTCCTCGGTATGTTGACTTCCTCAATTTTGTCCACCAGTTCTAAATTATTTTTGACGGAATGGTCATTTTCTATACAAATATTGTTATATAGCCATTGGTTCAAGTGTTTTTCAATTTTGAAGGCAGGCGCTGATGTGAAGTTCACGATCGGTCTCATTGGCATATCCACCTTATGAATCTTGGGCATGCCTCTGATTATCGGGATTTTTGGCTTAATCACTAAATTTAATCGGATTTCTCTACTGCCATAAAATACCTCGACTTATTGATAACAGCCTTGATACTAACATTATATCTGGCCGTCGGGTCATCGTTACACTCCTGAATCCCGTTGTTTCTAATGAACTAATCAATTTTCGTGTTGTATTCCCGTTTGCTCATTATTACGACTGTATTCCCTTTGTCTGCTTTAACAATCATTGCATCGTCTCTGCTTATTTTGCTCCTTATGCTGATGGCCATTTTACTCTCGCTATTATGTGTAGCTGGACCTTGACCAATTTCGTCTTTAATTATGTATTTATGCAGTATATATTTTTTTGCAACGTCACACAAACTTCTTTAAAATTGATATAAAAAATAATTTTTTTAAAACTATTAATTTTAATTCCTTTAGATCAATTATTCTGCTTTACATTCCAGTGAAAAATTTTTTAAATTCTTAATATCGAAAAAGACACGGCTAATTTAATTTGATTCAAAATTATTTGTGCAACTAAATTTTGATTGATATATATTTGTGTACTTCAAAAATCTTAAAAAAAGACAATTTATGATAATTCAATAATTTATTTTGTAATTAAAAATGGATAAATATACATTAAAAAACTAATTAAAACAACGTGTGTGTCCCATATTTGCCTTTACCACTTCAGAGAGGCGTCTGGGAATGTAGTCAATTAAATTCCGCAGAAATTCCGTAGGCAAATTACTCCACGCGTTGAATGCCATCCCAAGTACCTTCTTCGGTCCTTCCGACATCACAAGCAATTTAGCGTTTGATATATGCCCATACCTTTTCGATAACATTGAGATCAGGACTCTGAGGAGGCCATTCTAATAGAGCTTGATCTAAATCTTTTAAAAATTGTAAAATTATTCTACCTTTATATATTAGAGCATTGCCTTGTTGAAGGATGAAGTTTTCGCCAATTAATTTGCATCCCGCAACTAGAGCCACCTCGATTTTTCCTCTTAGCACAGTAATCGGTCCAACGCCGTTGTAAGAAATATATCCCCATACCATTATGTGGCCTCCACCAGAATGGCGCTTTGGTGCGACGATTGCCCGTTTTAGCTTATTTTTATTTGGAATAAAAGAATTTTCTTCTCCAGGTCCCGTCCAGCGAAAAGATGGTTTATTAAGGTATTCCCTAGCAAATTTTATGGGTTTCATTTTATTCTTCGGCGATATAAGTGGGTTTGCCTGTGTAGTGTATTTTTTAATATCGTATGTTCCTTTAATCTTCTATGAATGGTTGTTTGGCTTATTGAAAGATTTTTCGAAGTATTTATCATGTTTGGAACCTCTCTTTGTGTTGCTGCCGGATTAATTTTCACAGATCTTATTATTGCCGAATCGTTTTTAGCAGAAGCTACTCGGTTTCTTCCTCTTCTAATGACGTCCCTTAAGGTAACATTTCTTTGTTTCTTTTTAACTTGATATAGGATTGAATTTCGGTGACAACCGTATTTTTTTTGCTAATTGTGGGTAGTTAAAATTCCATTGTTGTATTCAACTACCATTGCTGCTCGGACTTAAATACTAAATTCCGCCGATTTAGGCATTTTTACGACAACCTTACAATTAAAACTGTAAAGGAATACTAAGGATGATTCAGTACAATTTTAAAAATAACAAAATTTACTTTGAAGGTTATAAAAATCAGGATAAATTGGTTGGATTTTTTGGTGTGCATAAATATATTGTATATGAATCAAAATTTAGTTGTACAAATAATTTTGAATCAAATTAAATTATCCGTGTCTTTTTCGATATTAAGAATTTAAAAAAATTTTCACTGGAATGTAAAGCAGAATAATTTTTCTAAAGGAATTAAAATTAATAGTTTTAAAAAAATTATTATTTATATCAATTTTAAAGAAGGGTGTGGCGTTGCATTATAATACGAATACGATAGTACATATATACGTATATAGATTTGGATCTCAGTAGGTTTTTGAAATAAAAGAATTTCTTAAAAATTCGAATAGTCGTCTTTGTCCGATTAATGTATGTACAAATATTTATGCACGCGTGATTAATCTTAATATATTGCTATTTCACATAAAAACAATTGTTTTTATTGTACTAAGAATCTTTCATTCTGTTGGACATTTCGTGTTATAGAAGTAGTCGATAAACGTTTAGCTAGCTATATACATTTAAATATCGAGGTGCAAATCAATTTAATAAAATGAGGGCGGTTTCAATAGTTAAATCGAATAAAGGGAATGAGAAACTATTTATCAACGGGTTTGATTATTATCTCGATAAGAAATCCGATGATATATTTAGATTGAGTTGTTCACAACGTAAATCGAAGGGCTGCAAATGTCATTCAGCATGCTCATGATCCGCAAGCGTATAAAAAACGATTTGCAAAACCAATGGCAGAATTAAAAACATGGCGAAAAATTCAACGCAATCTCCATCAGAAATAATAAGAAATGCTGTTGTTGAAACTGATTCCAATTGTCGGCGATACCTACCGTCAAATGAGGCAAAGAGAGCAAAAAAAATATTTCCTTATCGAAAAATTTCCGTAAAAGAACAAATCAATTTAAACGAAATCAACCTTCCGGGCAGTTTAAGTTTTTTAGAAGCTGAACTTTTCGTTCATAGTGATAAGCAGTTTGACGGGAACGTTTAATTATGATGAGCACCAAGAAATCAGTCAAATTGCTAGGTGAATGTTATTGTTGGATAATGGATGAAACATACGTTGCACGTTATTTAGCATTCACGTCGCCATTGGTGGTCAAACTATACCACTTGTGTTTTGCGTGATGAGGTTGGCATGTGAAAGTGGGATTTCGCTAAGCCCAGATCTAATCATTTCAGATTTCAAAATTGTAACCTCCCATTATAAGTGACTGCACATTTCTGAGTATCGGGTAGGCTCAACGGCTTGGAAGGGTTTTTGTCACTTTTATAATTTTTTTTTTTTTTTTTGTGGAAAAACAAACCGAAAGGTACGTACTTTTAAGGAAGCTTAAACTGCTGCAAATATTTTGCCCTTCAGACATTATCATCACCAATAAATAATAAATTCACTTCATTTAATTTTTTTTTATAATTAATGATTTAATTTTAAATATTTTAATTTATCAATATTGTTGAGGATGCCGCACCCTATTCTGAATAGGTATGTCATTGTCACAGTATTATGTATTTATCTTCGATAAATAGATCAAGTTTTGCTGTGTAGTGTCATCAATATTTATTTAAAGACGATTTATATTTTTTATGTTTTTTTTTTTTTTTTTTTGAATAAAAGCTGAGAGGCCGTTCCTCTATTCCTGTTAGAGCTTTTAGCTTTACACAAAGCACTAATCTTTTGTACAGATAGAAAACAAATATTTAAAAAAAATTCACTAGGCTCATCTTTAAGAATGGCTAAAAAGGAGGAATAACTTAACAACATTTCCTTTTAAAACTTATTTGGTATATTACCAGATTATTTCATGTGGTGTGGTACAAATATGTACAAAAACATAAAATGTAGGACACAATTTAAATGTTTCTATTTCGGGCTCTAAATTGAAATCGGTAGGTTAGTCAAGAAATACAATAAAATGTACAAAAAAATTATCTACCTACGTACAATTAAAAATTCCATTTGTGCAGAGATGAAGTCAACGAGATTTAGAATTATTAAAATTTAAATTAAATGACCGATGAAAATTATAACTTTGTTTTGTTATTTAAAATCGTTCTCATATCGTTAAGCCATCGTATATAATATTAGGAATAATACGCAGCCATAGCAAAATAACAATTTCTTCGCCAGCGAAATCATTCTTTCCGTCGGCTGAGTATAAGTGGTGTATTTTTCACTTTGGCCAGATATTATGGCGCCAAGTTCAAAAACGAAAATAAAAAACATTTTTATATTTCACATTTTATTTTTATTTATATACGAGTAGATCCAGATTTCGAAAGTAACATTGCTTTCATTATCAATACTAAATAAATTTGTACTAACTATGCCTTTGAATTGTGCTTGAATTTAGATGGTTTTTCAGGTAGAATTTGATCAAAAAAGGCGAGGGGTTTTCTTAAAGTACTAGAATATTCTATTTTGAGTATTGGCTCATTATAACAGAGTCTGCAGCAAAGGATACAATATATGTACAAAAATAACGAAAGCATTCAAATGAAATACATTTTTAAGCATCTCAGTCCTTCAGATCCCAGTTAACTTTTCTATTGTCAGAAAATAATCAAAAAAATTTTTTTTATGCTGTGGAAATTATTTCCACAGTTTATTTTCTTTATTTTTATTTAAGTACAATTTTAACAGGTTCTAAAGATACAATAATAACTAACTCTTTATTTAATGTTTCTTGAGTTTATATAATGCAAAATATGTTTAGTCGGTAAAAACTAGATGTTGTTCAAAATGGTTTACTCATATATCATTACTGTCTATTGCTCTAGTTGGTTGATATTGTATAGCACTGACTTTTGATGTGCTTATTGATGACAATGTGACTTGGTATGATTAAAATACCGATGTCGATGTGACTACTGATGTCCATGTAGCAGGAATACGTAATTTCCCACACCATCAATATAGAAGGTTCTTCGTTAAGGTGCATTTCGTTCCCTTAATTTTTGAACTGAACTTGCCATTTTAATGTTCTTATTCGAAGCTCTGCAATCACACCATGGATCTAATATTCAACAGATCCCAATTTTTTATAGACAAAAAATATGTACGTCTGACTGACACAAAACTCAAAGCGAATATCTTCGATATTCATCCTAATGAGCACCGAAAACTATAGAAAAGAATTACACCTATTTTTTAATAAAAAGGGCAAGGAGAATTTAATTTGCAAGTCCGCATGCTCAAAATCCTGGCATTTCTACCATCGACAGAGATAACTAAATACTTCAATAATTTAAAACATCATATTCAAGGTCCCGATTGGCAGAAATTAGCGGTGTGGCTAAAAAAAAATTATATAGCTGGGGACAAAAAAAAACAGAATCGAGATATTCACCAGAATTTTGTTGTGTATTGAAGACAAAGTATCACAAAACTTTTCTCGAACCCAAAATTCGGTAGAAGGTTGGCATAATCAGCTAAACATTTTAATTGGAAGAAAAAATTGTGGGTTATATGAAAATATAAAACACCTGCGGAATGAAATGCTAGTGGTTTTCAATAAAGTCGATAAAATAAAATCCGGTGAAATTCCAGCTCCGAGAAAAAAGGTTATCATAGGAAAAATGAGACGCATTATAAAAATTATTGAACTACGGAAAAATATGGACTTTGCCTATAACATTTCATTATGTTAACATTATGTTTCATTCATTGGTTATTTTTAATTATTTTGTATTTTCTAATGCAAATCCTTTAATTTCTGGAGTATAAATATTATATATTGCTTTATTGGTTGCTAATAATACCATATAACAAATACATCGTATTAAATTTGGCTTTGATTTAACTTAACTTTTAAAGACACAGACACACACGCAAGCACACGCACACACACGCACACACACGCACACACACGCACACACACACATACACACAGTGGCGTAACTAGGTACCCGCAGCAACCATAGCCGTGGGGGGGGGGCGCAAGAGATTTCCTTAGTCCCATTAGTTCAAACTTAAGATTAGATAGCTCATATTAAGTGTAAATTTGCGGAACGGTAAATTTCTTAGAAAAGGTGGTGGTCTAATTATTAAAAAAAAGAGAAATCGTTCCTGTTGCTGTTAAATATTTTCTTATGACAGGCTCAACCATTACTTCTCGGTTCTGACTAGATAGAAATCAAAATTCCTATAGGTGGTTCTGACCGATATTTAGATTTAGAAAAAAAGTATCTAAACTCATTTAAAATAAAAGCTTGCCACATGAAACGACAACGATTTTTGTGTTTGCTGGGTTGCTTAATTTGTATTATACCCTTTGCTTAACTCGCAAGTTTACCCCTTTTGCATTTATCAAAATTCAACTTTTCACAAATTAAATTGAGCCTTTAGCCAAACAAATTCAACCTTTTACAAATCAAGTTTTGATTCGAAAAGGTTAAATTTGATTTGAAAAAGGGAGCTTATAAGTAATCTGCTGGTGTTAGCAGCTTGCGATTTGTCATTGTGACGTTCATAAAAATCAAGTAGAAACTAAAAAAATATTTAACGGCAACTAAAAATAAATTTTTGTTTCCCTTACTTGAGTCAAATCAGTCAGTCTCTATAATCAATTAGTGTTCGTTCGACTTATAGTTTCTCATTTAGCGGATCTTTTGATTACCAGTAAACGGTAAATAAAAATGAAATTTACAGGCTTATTTTGAAAAACAATTTTACATAAATATAAGGAAATGCAAATTCCAACTTAATTTTGCAACTAGTGATGGTGTTTTTTTTTTGGTTGTGTTTTGTGGCGTTCTTGCTTCCCGATTTCATATTCGTTTCGGGTTATCATCGAAATGAGATGCGCGATGTTTGAGATTTAATTGGTGATTCGGTGTTACGAAATAGTCAGTTTATGCGAGATTTTCGAGATTAATCGAGTAAGTTTGATTTTGTAGTAGGGTGTATTTGATACTTCGATGTTATTCGATAATTTCAGAGCATATCAGAAGAATACTATTGGTCGATATTTAAAAAAATTACCCGATAAGATCCGAGGGTTCTATTCTTATTGCGTATCGTTTTGTTGAGCTCATCCTTAGCTTGCTTAGTAGTACTAGTAACATTAAGTTACTTGACAAATAATTCCATATTTACACGAATCAAGTAAAAGAAATAAAATAAAAGACAAAACTATAATAGAACAAAAAATAGATGTTCTATTGATTTGTTTAGTTTCGACCATATTTTGAGAGCTTTGGAGAAAGCAGAAAAGCTGAATTATTCGATATCAATTGGCATTCACATAATAGAGGGATTTTCGAAATTGTTCTGTGGTAATCGAGATTGTTCCGCGCGTTTATTCTAGATTTCTTTAGTTTTTTGACATTTCCAGGATTATTCGGGATTTTAAAAGATTTTTGAATTTATTCGAATTTTGTAAGGCAATGTTCTGCGCTTAGATTTGAGTTGTAAAAACTTGCAGAGTTACACAAGTAAATCTAGATGATGATATTTAAAAGCTCTTGTTGAGATTATGCCAAAATTTTGATATTTCTCTGATTTCTTGTAGGTTTGTCGAAATTATTCAAGAATGTCCAAGCTATTTACGTTGTATATGTCAGTGATTAGCACTTAGAGAATTTCCTTTGGTTTTACATACTTACGGAGAACTTTCTATAATATTAATTGAAAATTCTACTTTTTTGAGATTATTTCGAAATTCTTGATATTTTTAAAATTATATTCGACATTTTTGATGTTTTGTCGATATTTTTAGAGCTCGTCTTAGCACAGAGATGCAAAATTTTATTTGAGCCCATTCAAATGAATCACGTTCTGTTTCATATAGCGGATATGTCCACAAAATTAAATATGAGTAAACCAATATTGGTGAAAAAATAATCTCAATTTTTTCCAAAAAGATCCTTTGTGATATCAAATTTCTGAATAAAATGATTTGATTTGAAAAGCTTCGATAAGTGGCAGCTCTTAAAACTTAAAGTTCTTGACATTCTTTGCAAATACATGATTTATGCTCATACAACTTAAAAGAAAGTGTACATAAATAAACATAAAGCTTAAAGCTCATTGAAAAAAAATTCTCTAAATTAATCCCAAAATACCACGTTCCTTTATAATATTAAATTTGAAAGTCAAATAGTTTAGTTTGAAAATCTCTTAAAGCTAAAAGCTTTTAATAGTTAACATTGATCACAAATATTCTAAATCCTAACCAAAATTCCTTCATCCCTTGCAATATCGAATTTCGAAGTAAAATGGTTTGTTTAAAAAACTTCGTAAAATATATATAAGTAAAAGCTTTTAACCCTAAGTCTCTTGACAAGTTTTTCAAATACATTTGATTAAAAACCTGAAATTGTTAAAAAGCTAAAAAGTGTTAAGTTCAAACCCAAAGAGTATGATATAATTATCAAGCTTAAAGCTCATTGTAAACAAATATTCTAACTTTATCCCAAAATTCGGTCGCCTTCTTCAATACCGAATTTGGGAGTAAAATGATTTGATTCAAAAAAAGGCTCATATTATAATAAATACCAAGTTTCCTAGTAAAATGGTTTGGCTTGACTAAAAGCTCTTCATAATTTATATTAGAAAGGAATATAATAAATTATCCCTAAATTCCGTTACCCTTTACAAAATCGAATTTCTGAGTAAAATGGTTTGGTTTAGAAAGCTTTTCTAATTGAAAGCTCTTAAAACTAAAAGTTCTTGAAACTTTTTGCAAATACCTTTTTTGCACATAAAACATTGTAACAAAAACCTGAAATTATGGGAAAGCTCACAAATGTTCAGTTGAAACACAAAAGTTATAAATTAATTATCAAGCTTAAAGCTCATTGAACTCAAATATTCTAAATTTATCCAAAAAATACCACCTTTCTTTTTAATATCAAATTTTAGAGTTAAATGGTTTGGTTTGAAAACCTCATAAAAACTAAATGCTTTGAGAATAAATATTCTAAATTTTAGCCAAAATTTTGTCACCCTTTGTAAAATCATATTTCTGAGCAGGGCCATATATTAACGGGCCTGATTGTACAAAAATCGAAGCTTTCGATATGGGTACTCATTTGTCTATTTTATATGGGAAATGCATATTTTGAGTGATAAAATCATGATATAAAATATGAGTAATTTTAATGTTTGTTGAATTTAAAAAATTACTTGTATTTTTAACCATTTGTCATTTCAATTTCGAAGAATGAATCAACCTCGAAATTAAAAAAATAATTAAATACAAATAGTACCTTTATCATATTTTATAGAAAAAGTTTCATTTTAATTGTGCTGCCAGATGCATAAATGTACAAAAAAAAAAATTAAAACAGCGATCGCTGAAAAAAATGCTGAATATTCCTCAGCAATATGTCAAAATGTCAAATTTTTGTTTTAGTTTTTTCTTGTGTTTAAATTTTTAAATTAATTTTTCTTTTTTATTTTACAATAAAATATTAATGTACAGTTTGTGTTTTCTTTAAAGTTAATTGTGTACATATTCTGTTAAATTTAAATTTAATTGTGTACAAATTAAATTGTGTATATGTTCATAGTCATACGAGTATTCGATATAAAAAACAAAACAATTTGTTTACGTTTTTTTATACGAGTATGTATTCGATATGAAGATACAATTTATTTACCATACTGGACAGTAGGAAGAAAAGATTTTAATCGAATGGATGGAATGGAAATATCGTGAATAAGTATTTAGATAAGTATAATTTAGAAAAACAATGTTTATATCATATAGCTAATAATTTATATACTAATTTCAGATAAAGATTTAAGCACAATAGTAGAAATTTTGCAGGCGTCACAGAATTGGAGAATAACATTCGAATAAATAGTTATATCCAGCCGTGGCACTGATATAACGAGTGGGAACTATCAAATGGTAAATAAAGAAATATAAAAACATTTTTAATTCAATTAAAAATTTTATTCAATTTATTTTTAGGTAAATAATTTGATGTTCAATTGGGTTATAATCGGTGTTTTTGTTTAAGCATAATACAATTTGATGATTGCAATATTTAATGGGGCAATTGAGTACATAATTATATACTGATTTTGTTGATGGATGTCGTATGGTTGACGACATACCTAACTAAATGTTATGATCACTGGATTATCTGTATGATGAAATAACTTGTGTATGAGTTATGTGTTTTCATTCTGAATTTAATATTTAGTTTTATTTTGATATATTTATATAAAATCGTACATAGCCCGATATTTTGCCTTTCGTATAATCCAATGATCATAATTATATTAAGATTTTAATATACTTTAAGTGTTGTTCGAAAAAATGTGATCTTGGATGAAAATAGCTAATATCCTAATTAATTTTTAATCCTTAATACAGTGGCCAATAAACTTTTTTCACTTAATTAATTTATCCGAGTTCACATTAATTCGAAAAATATTTCATAATTTAATTTTCAGCGATCAGACAACATTTTATTTAGCTCAGATATTTATTATATGAGCTGAGCTAAATGAGATATACATATTCATGTATGCCAATTGTTAAATATTTAGTTAGATTATAAATAAAAAATTTAATTATAAAACATAAACTGGAAGTAATCTTTTATTTCATTTTTCCATAAAAATAAATCATTATACAACAGGCGGTTTTGATCTCAGAACGAGGTATGGGTAGCAATATTTATTCCTATTTGTCGTGAAATTGGAATTTTTAGACACTTATTTAAATCCAGTATGACTTTTTCTCTTTCGATTTTATAACAAATGACCACCCCAATTTGTAGCATGAAATTTTTGCTCATTGATGAATGGTATCTTTTGTTGTTGTCTCAGTTTCTTAGGTGAGTAGATCTGTTTTATATTCTCTACAAATAAGATCAAATAAAAAAACAATATCAATTTAATTTTTAATTTTTTTTTTATTCATTTTTCTGAGGAAAAGCCATATGGAGTTCATTTAAAAATTGTAAGTAAGAAAGATAACTAATAGAAACCTCCATTAGGCGCAAAAACCCCAAAAATAAATATAAACAGGCAGCTACTCGTATCACAGAAAAATACAAATATTAAAATAATATACATTACAATTCAACAATAATTTATAATAAATAACAACAAAATAAAAATATATAAAATAGTGAATCTAAAAAAATCTATAATATATTAAATACAAATAAAATAAAATTATAAGTAATTCAAGACTTCTTAAATCTAATAAAAAACGAAATTTTACAAAATAATTATAAATGATTTTAAGATTTTAATGTTGTCAATTTGCGTCTCTTCGATAATTTATTGGAAAAATGAGCTACAGCATCGTTTTGATTTTTTGAAAAATTATTTAAAAAGATATTACACCAAGTATCCGCGCATAATTTTAAAATTTCATAATCGGTAGAATGACATGATTCACAAATTTCGTCGATGAATTGGATTTCACAGTAACTCATTACTAAACTTAAAATATATATTTTCTGGTTATAAGATTTTAAAAAATTTTGTAGAAATTTGGAAGACGTAATAGTATCAAAAATTTGATAAACTAAAATCCCAAAGGATATAGAAAATTCAGAAGGATATTTAAGGCCACCGCGATCTAAATTTTTTATGTATTCTACATCTAATTCAAATTCGAATGATAACTCTTTATCAATTATTAATTTATTGATGCAGTTAGTGCAGTTCATTTTTCCAATAGCTTTCTTTGAAACGTATCCTGCCATATACATTAATGCTGAATATACTTCAGGTTGAATAATGATGTTCTCCGCATTTCTTATTATCGTCTCGATTTCTTCATCGTCGATTTGAACATCAGTTGAATCTTCTGTAAAACTAAAATTATTTTTAAAATCTATAAATTCATTTCTTGTTTTCATTAATTTTATCATATTTATATGTTTAATTCGCTTTTCAGATTGCAAAATTTCTTGGACTGTAATGTTGTAAGATCCACCGCTCATTTGTCTATATTGTCCGAAACGATTTTCAAGACGATCCGTTGTAAATTTATCGAGCAAAATGTATTTAAAAAATTTTTGTTCTAATAAATAATGTGAAACTAGTTTCAAACCTGCACATGTATGAATTAGGGCATTAAATGTGTCTTGGGTCAATTTATTGGACTTATCTATATCTACGTCTTCATTCCAATTTTTTAGCCACTTGGTTATTTTATCTAAATACTCTAATCCTTCTTCATTTTCTTTACTAATTGGTGCAGCTAATTGATCTCTACTAATAATACCTTGGGCAGGGAATTTTACTGAAACGACTGTAAACAAACTACAAGTAATATCTAATAATGACGAAGTGCCGCTGGCTTCGTGACCTAACATTGAGCTATAGTGGGATATTGCGGCAATATTTCTCCTATCACAAATCAACTTTTGAGCAAGAGCAACATTTTGTTTTTCAGTGTCTGTTGGGTCTAATGCTTTTTGGCATAATCCTGGAGCTAACTTAGCTACTAAACTTTTCTCATGTTTATATATTTGTTCCAATATAGATATTTTAGCATTCATTTTTTCAGAAGATTCCAATGCGGGAAAAATTAAAGTTCTATTTCTGGAAGTTAACCAATTATTACGAAAAGATTTCATTAAGTGAACAGTATCAAATAAAAAGAATATTTTGGAATTTGCACAATATGATGAATGAATATACAAGGGAAGAGTCTTGTCATCTTGAGAAAATTTTTTGAAAGCTGCTCTGTTCACTCTATGGTTGTCTGATATGATTGCTACAACCTCGAAGCCTGCTTCATGTAAAACGTCTAAAACATCCTTAATAGTTTCATATAAATATTGAGCAGTTAACTTTTTCACAGGGAATAGACCTACCACGTCTACGTTGCTGGATAATAATGAACTAATCATTAATGCCTGAACTGTTCGTGCTAATTTTGGACTTTCTTCTAATTCTGTCGAATTACTAGCGACACCCTCTAATTTACCAGATTTGTAAGTTAATGCTGGCTTTACATAAATTTCATCTACCATAAGAGTAACATATTTTTCATGAGACTCTAAAAGGGACATTTTTTTCTCTAAATGTTTTTTTAATATACCTGATTTTATATTTCCTTTCGAAAAACTTCGTAAATATGATGGATGTGGTAAAGTACAATTGCCAGTTTCTCTAATAAATTTATACGCTGCTGGATACGAATATTGCATTTCTGTAGCAAATGCTAATAAATATAAAGTGTATCTTTTCGATTTTAAAAAAACTAATTGAAATTGCTCATATAAAAATTGCAGTTTTTGTTTTTGGTCAAATTGGCTTTTGTTTGATTCTATTAAAAATTTAAAACTAGTTTCAATATTTTGTTGGTGGTAATTATTAACTTTGTCATTTAATTCAAAATTTTCCAAGTAAAAAAACAAACTATTTAATTTTGAAAATTTATCACAAAGACCATTTTCTAAAATTCTAGAAACTTCTAGATTTTTTATACCTTGTTCAATTTTATTAAAATATACTTTTATTTCTAGATTACTATTAATGGTAAAATAAATATCAATTCCCGGAGAATTATCAGTCCAAGAAAGTTTGTAAAATACAATTAAAAGATTTGATATTTTTTTTTGAAAACTTAAACAATTATACTTATCTTTTGATTGCTCCAAGTCGGCAATTGTCGAAATATTGTCCTCATTAAAAATTCTATTTGCTTCAACAATATGGCGTATTGATTGTTGGCATAATCTTGCTTCAGGTTTTGGCCGGTTGTTTAATTTTATTCGTAAATAAGGTGGCAAATCAGGAAAATTTGTTGGAATTGCATCAGCACGTAATCGCCATCTATTTCGGGATGTGCCATTATTTATTAAAAATTTGTCCTCAAAATGAATTTCACAAATTCTGGTATATTTGGTTGGTTCCCAATCCTTCCGAGGAATATTTTTCAACCATAATATTCTTTGTGCCTCGTTAGTGGGAATACTGAACAAATGGCTTGTCTTCCAATTTGAAGAACAAGAAGGTACACAGCAATACGATTTCATTCTAATTGGGATGAGTAGATGGTACAAATTAAAATTAATAATCACTTAGTAAAATAAATTTAAAGGGACGTATAGAAATTACTAAAATTATGGCTTGGGCGGTGCGAGGTGGCTTATCGCCCACATGGCCCTCCAGTAAATAATAATAATAATAATGGCTTAACGGGTTTTAAATATCACTACCGTTCCTGATTATTTTTCACAATAATTTAATTTTATGTACACTTACCTTAATTTCGCTTTTTATTTAATTTTATTTCTTTAAACACACTGGTAGTAACTATTTATTAATTATTAATTTTTTTAATGTGACTCTAAATCAACTTATACAATTTTATAAATCACCGCATAAAGTTTTATTGCACAATGAAAAACTTGTCGAATGATTGTAAAAATCCTGTACCGTTGGAGTACCGTTTTCAAATATTTAATCATATCGTTAATCACATTCTTTAATGGCACATAAAACATTATTTGCGAAATTAGTTCATTTTCCTACAAATTATATTACAACATAAATTTCGAGATTTCTGTTCAAAATAAAAAACAAACAACTTCAATATCTAAAGATTGTAAACAATTTTATTTATTTAGCATTTATAAATTGTAGAAAATTATTCAACAATACTTTTTTTTAGTACATCTTAGCACGAGTCAGACGACATGGAATGTGAAGATGCTCTTTAACCATGAAAAAAGTAACAAAACGAGAATTTATTAAATAATTTTGAAGCAAAACTATTTTGAATTTTAAACACAAAATAACAGTTAGTCGGCATGCTAATTACATACAATTTTTGGATATTTTGTTATTTGGGGGCCTATTCTCGAATTCCACATCCATTTTCCACATGTGAACATCTGTCAAAGTTCACACTAAAACGTTTGAGAATTGTATTTCGTATATAAAACACACGCGGCATGGACATTTCCTATATGGGGAATTTTTTCCACCTGCTTATACTCATTCGGAAATATTCCCCTAGTACCGAAAACATTCAATTTTTATGAATTTTGGCAGATGTCCACATGTGGAAAATGGATGTGGGATTCGAGAATAGGGCCCCTGGTACAAAGTAAAATGTCTCATTGAGTAAAATATTTTCCGAGGAATATTTTTCAACCATATACCTGGTTATACAGAAAGGTCATCCTATAATTGACAACGTAGAAACATTTACACTTTTATCTTGGCACAACCATTCTTTAAAGAATTTTAATGCCCAATATGCACAGGGCATTACGATACAGAGAATGTCGAACAAAGTTTATTTCACGTCACAGGAAAAATGAAATAAAAGATTACTTCCAGTTTATGTTTTATAATTAAATTTTTTATTTATAATCTAACTAAATATTTAACAATTGGCATACATGAATATGTATATCTCATTTAGCTCAGCTCATATAATAAATATCTGAGCTAAATAAAATGTTGTCTGATCGCTGAAAATTAAATTATGAAATATTTTTCGAATTAATGTGAACTCGGATAAATTAATTAAGTGAAAAAAGTTTATTGGCCACTGTATTAAGGATTAAAAATTAATTAGGATATTAGCTATTTTCATCCAAGATCACATTTTTTCGAACAACACTTAAAGTATATTAAAATCTTAATATAATTATGATCATTGGATTATACGAAAGGCAAAATATCGGGCTATGTACGATTTTATATAAATATATCAAAATAAAACTAAATATTAAATTCAGAATGAAAACACATAACTCATACACAAGTTATTTCATCATACAGATAATCCAGTGATCATAACATTTAGTTAGGTATGTCGTCAACCATACGACATCCATCAACAAAATCAGTATATAATTATGTACTCAATTGCCCCATTAAATATTGCAATCATCAAATTGTATTATGCTTAAACAAAAACACCGATTATAACCCAATTGAACATCAAATTATTTACCTAAAAATAAATTGAATAAAATTTTTAATTGAATTAAAAATGTTTTTATATTTCTTTATTTACCATTTGATAGTTCCCACTCGTTATATCAGTGCCACGGCTGGATATAACTATTTATTCGAATGTTATTCTCCAATTCTGTGACGCCTGCAAAATTTCTACTATTGTGCTTAAATCTTTATCTGAAATTAGTATATAAATTATTAGCTATATGATATAAACATTGTTTTTCTAAATTATACTTATCTAAATACTTATTCACGATATTTCCATTCCATCCATTCGATTAAAATCTTTTCTTCCTACTGTCCAGTATGGTAAATACATTGTATCTTCATATCGAATACATACTCGTATAAAAAAACGTAAACAAATTGTTTTGTTTTTTATATCGAATACTCGTATGACTATGAACATATACACAATTTAATTTGTACACAATTAAATTTAAATTTAACAGAATATGTACACAATTAACTTTAAAGAAAACACAAACTGTACATTAATATTTTATTGTAAAATAAAAAAGAAAAATTAATTTAAAAATTTAAACACAAGAAAAAACTAAAACAAAAATTTGACATTTTGACATATTGCTGAGGAATATTCAGCATTTTTTTCAGCGATCGCTGTTTTAATTTTTTTTTTTGTACATTTATGCATCTGGCAGCACAATTAAAATGAAACTTTTTCTATAAAATATGATAAAGGTACTATTTGTATTTAATTATTTTTTTAATTTCGAGGTTGATTCATTCTTCGAAATTGAAATGACAAATGGTTTAAAATACAAGTAATTTTTTAAATTCAACAAACATTAAAATTACTCATATTTTATATCATGATTTTATCACTCAAAATATGCATTTCCCATATAAAATAGACAAATGAGTACCCATATCGAAAGCTCATTGAATATTTTTTCGTGTACAATCAGGCCTGTATATATAAGGCCTTGTTCTGAGTAAAATGGTTTGGTTAAAAAAGCTTTGATAATTGGCAAAGGTTATAAAATTAAAAGTTTTTCATTTTTGCAAAAACATAAAACATTTAAGCAAAACCCAAAAAAATAAGAAAAAGGCTCAACGTTAAAAGTTAAGTTAAAACTAATTGACAAGTTTTGCCCCCCCAAACTGGCTTGACAAAACCCCTTATATGTCAATTCGAATTAAATTGCTTTGAAATTTCTGAACGTATACAAATTTTATTTTAAAAAAACGTTGTAATTAATAAACAATTTCCCCACGATTATATGTTTAGAACTTTTTATTTTAAGCTATGTAAAAGTGCTATCAAATGCATCCCGCTATTCCCTTAATTATTCCGAAGTAATGCATATGTTTAGCCTCTATTGACTCCCCTAATATGCATTACTTAACAACTTTTACTAATTTTCTCTGAATGACTTATCTTATATCGCCGAGAACGGCTTAATTCATGTGCGGTCTTAACAAGATTTCAACTTATTCAAAGTCAGCTCAAGAAAAATTAATTATTAAAAATTTTGATCTTGTCGGATTATTCAAAATACACATAGACACATTTTGTATTCCTAGAAATTCATTAACATGAAAACAAGCAAAAATTTTAATGTTTTGTACTCGTAATGCCAATCAAAACATATATTTGCTTTTCAATTATTGATATTCACAGAAGTAACGATTTATTCGTAACCATGTGTCGATACCATTTTGAGCATACGTATATAGAAATAGATTGATGTTGTTCAAATATAACTTGTGAAATAAAAGACGTACGTACATACAATGTACCACATAACCACAATCTTGTATATTATGTATAAACTACTACAGTAAAATATTGTGCTTTGAATATTAAACAAATCATTTATTTATGTCTTATTTATATAATGTGTTTGAATACATACAAATCAATAACAAGATTATTTTCAATTAACAAAAGGGATTTGGATTTTACGTATCTACAAATGTATGTACCTATATACATATAGGTGAGTCTATATAGCCTTAAGATTAATTTGTATGGAAAGAATCGAAAATCATGAAAAATGAATCGATTTCACAAAACTTTATCTTCACAATTTTCGCATGGTTTACTTATTCATCGATATTAGTTTTGTATACTTTTAAAATTGATACACAATCACTATATATTTATATTTTGATATGGAACATTGATTATTGATACACAAACCAACAAAAAAAAATGTTTATATATTTTTAGTTAATTAAAATGGTTATACACAGTACAGTCATGAGCAAAAGTATTTAGAATTTGAATATTATTTGTGAAATGTTTATTATCCTAATTAAAAAGAAAGTAAATATTTTGATTTTCAATTTATAAGGTTTTATTTGGAATTTTATACGATTATTTATAAAATTCATGTAACAAAAATTTCAAAACAGAAACAAATTCTAAGAGAGCCGGAAAGTTGTGCTTGTATGTATGAGCACGTACAATAAACTTTTAGTGTTTAGGTGTTTCAATAATGTGTAATGTCTCTCTTTGCTTTAATTACTGCCTAAAGACCATATTTGGGATTGAATTTTGAGAGCCAGTCCAACACATTAAAACCAAAACCTCTCAAAAACTCGTTGCAGACTTAGCCGTTGTGGGTTGGTCCGTTATCTTGCTGTAGAATCCACTCCTCTAAAATTAAACTATCATCAAAAACCGCCACAAATAATATCAAGATAAACATTTTCCAGTGTGATTAAAGGAATATACTACCAGGACATTTGTTTTCCAATGTATATTCTCTTATTGTTGAACAATAGGCGATTTTTGGTGTTCTGTTTTAATAAAAGCCAAATAACATAATTTTTAGAATATTTATTTTTTATTATTATATATTTGTTTGTCAATAAGTAGCTCTGAATAATTTCGAGGGCAAGCGTTTTTGCCTCGATCGCTGAAGACTGTAAAATTTTATCAAAAAATAAATAAAGTTCACTAAACTAATTTTGTACGCTTTCAAAATGGTAGTTTATTTAATTAATTGTTGATTTTTTTTTGTACGACGTTTCGCTGTTGACGGATGCGCAGAGAAGAGACCCAACATCTTTTTTGTTTACTTATTAAATATAGGCCTTTATTAATTCATCTATTTAATTTTCTTTTTTATACATTTGTCATTTAGGTTTGCACTCTATTAACATTTATAATACTCTTTGACCGTCAAATATCGAAAAATATATTTTTATAAGTTTTTATCAATAAAGGGTGAAGCTGAAAATGATGCTGCTACTTTGTGCGTGTTCATTCTCCCCGCCTTGAACTATCATCGAGTTCAACTTCAAGTGGAAGTGAGCATATTTTAGAGATGGCTCGTTGATAGACGCCTGTTTCGGTTTGAACACTGACTACGCGGACTAAACCATTAGTTCCAGGGTTGATTGCGATAATTCTCCCCATTTGCCAATTCTTGGGACGAAGATTGTCATCCTTAACCAGCACAATTTGACCAATTTGTATGTTTGGTTGTTGAGTAATCCATTTCCGTCGATGCTGGAGTTCTTGTAGGTAATCTTTGGACCATTTGGCCCAAAACTGTTGACTCAGTTTTTGAATGAGGCGCCATCGTTTACTGTACCCAATGGATTCATCGGTGAGATTAGTTTCTGGTATGGCAGTTAAGTAAGAATTGCTGTACCATCGGGAACTGAAGTGATTGGTGATACAGGCGGAGAATTCCAAATGGCTTCCACTTGTTTACACAGTGTGTTTAGTTCTTCGTATGTGAAGACTTCGTTGCTCGTGACACGACGCAGATGAAATTTCGCCGATTTCGGCCGCTCCATAAAGGGAATCTTGAAGAAGTTGGTACAACTGGTTTAATTCAGAATTTGCCCCCACGAAGTTTGTGCCATTATCCGAAAAAACCTTCCTACATACTCTTCTTGTAGCCAAAAAACGTCTAAACGCGCTTAGGAAGGCAGCCGAAGAAAGATCTGCAGCGAGTTTCAAATGGACGGCCTTGGTTGCAAAGCAGACGAAGATGCAGAGATACGTTTTAATTGGTGCTCGGCCACGAATTCTTTACGTAATGTAAAATGGACCACAAAAATCAATTCCGATACAGTGGAATAGTAGCGCTGCTTCAACTCGCTTCTTCGGTAAATTTCCCATCTGTTGTACTATTGGAGTAGGGTTGACTCGGCGATATCGGATGCAATATCGAAATACTTGGGTTGCTAATTTTCGACCATGGATTGGTCAAAACTGTTTACGAACCGGTGCCAATAATGCTTTGCTAAATGGATGGGAGAAAGGAAGTAGAATAGAATGTTTCGTAGAGTATGACATTAAGAAAAACTGCAATCTACCACCGACTCGAATCAAACCACTCGGTTAACACTCGGAAAATATTCCGCTAGAACGAGATGGATAATACGTTGCAAACCTTCTTCGAAGTCTTGGCTGTTCAGAGGTTCTGTGATTCGTTATTGGGTCTTCTTGCGGATATTGTTTATGAATCTGCTGACATATGCCATCACTCTTGTCAATTTCTGGTAGTTATTGATATATTTCTGTTTTGATAGGTTTCTTGTGCCGATACAGTTATTAAAGTCGTAGCCCTTTTGTATTCGCAGTATTTATGGTCAGAAACATATGGAGTCCTCGATGGATTTTTAAGATTGTAATATTGGCGGACCATGAAACCATAAATCACATCGAATCAAATCTGCTGTCGTTTTTCGTCGAGACACGACATCTGCGGGGTTTTGTGTCGACTCAATATGGTACCATTGTTGTGGATTCGACCATTCTCGTATTTGTGCAAATCTGTTTGCCACAAGTGTGGCCATTTCAGCCAATTTAGGACAATTGTTGAATCCGTCCAGTAAATGATATCACTGACAGGAAAATTAACAATGGCATGAACTTGTGATATCAATTGTGCCGTTATAATGCCGCATCTAGTTTCAAGCGTGGTATCGTAGATTTGTGTAGTGGTGCTACTCTAGACTTAGAGCATAAAAGTTTCACAAGGGAGCGGCCGTTCGGTTGTGCACATCTGAAATCATGAAGTTCTATTACGCCACTCGGAGCAATATCTTCAAATAGAAACCGTGGAATGGATACCTGATTCAGCTCCACTGGATTTGGTCGAAATGTCTGCCAATATGTATGGTAGTTCATTGGAAGGCTTTCATCCCAATAGAACTTAAGCTGCCACAGCTTCTGCATAAACTCCTTTCCCAATACCATGACCGGAGTTACTAATACGAGAGGATCAAACCGGTCGAATATCGCCGAGAATATCTGGCGAATTGGCGCGCCATTTTCGTAGTTCCATCCCGCACGTAGAAAGCACCTTGATTATTGACGCCTTTAATTCGTTGGCTGAAGTTATAGAATTGTCGCCAATTAACATGTCATCGACACACACGTCATGCCGAATTGCATCGCTAGCTGCAGGGAACTTTCTTGATTGTCAATTGCATGGGGTTGGAAATAGGGCTGATGATCTACCGTACGTTACAGTTTTTAGGCGGTAACTCTGTAGAGGTTCAAATGTATTTTTTCGCCGATCATCTGATATTTGGAGTCTTCTTCATTCATTAGTATCTGGCGGTACATCTTCGAAACGTCTGCGACGAATGCATATTTGTGTCACCTAAAACGACATAAAGCAGATACTAATCCATTTTGACCACAGGCCCCACCATCGAAATATCGTTTAACGAATATCCAGTGCATGTTTTTGCGGAGCCGTCTAGAACAACTCGCAACCTTGTCATTGAACTATCTGGTTTTATTACACAATGATGAGGAAGATGCTTGAGTTCTAAATATTCGTCGATGAACTCCAAATTGTAAAAACGGCGCATGGCCATTATGGACGAGTCGCCCAGGATTGCTCGACAAAGTGTTTCTCGCATGGGTGATCCTTCGCAGTAATTAATTTGTAGCCTTCTGCAATTGTGTCGAATTTCCAAAATCTTTCAATGTCCTCTTCGATGGTCGTAATGGAAGATGTTAATAGTGAAATTTATTGTCTAACGGCTGATGGGTTGCACGAAAAACGTCCTGGTATTATCCAACCCAGGACAGTGTTTTAAAGACACGGCAAATTGTCTCCTAATTTGATTTAACCGACTTTGAATAAATCAAAGAAAATTTCCGCTCCAATTAGCAGGTCGATATTTTGGGCACTTGCAAAAGTTGGATCAGCCAATCGTAGATTGCCTGGAATGGACCAGCCAGTAGTATTTATCGACACAGCTGGAGCAAGATTCGTGATCACAGGTAGAACTAATAACTTAAGGTCAGTAGCAAAATTGGTTACCATTGATCGTAGTTTAACACATCTACTGGAAGAAGATTGTATAGATAAGGTACCAATTCCTGCAATTTTGATAGACACTTGTTCTAGTGGAAGCCGCATTCTTGATGCAAATGAATTTCTCATAAAATTCATTTGAGGTCCGGAATCCAATAATTCCCCGTCCCACAATGTGGTGATTAAATTTGTCTAGAACTTGCACCAGAGCTGTAGCCAATAACACATGGGTCGTTTCCGATTTGTATTTAACGGATGTTAGTGTAGCAGACTTGGACGAAGTTGGAATAATAAAAGGTAGTGGCGAAGCCTTATCGTCGCTTGATGTAGCAGCTTCTCTGGAAGTGCTAATGTTCATATGCAGCGAAGTGTGGTGCTTTAGATGGCGTGAACTTAGATGATTGAGGTTACAGATGTGTGGAAGAATTTGACGGTTTGGTTGGCATCAAATCTAATTTGGCATATCGCCGTTTGATAAACTGGGAAATATCATTGTATGGTGGCTTCACACCATTGTTCCTTTATTTCAGGATCGAATTTGCTTGAGATTAAGAATACAATCAAGTTGTCCCATTGCTCTGTTGGTCGATGCAGCGTTCGAAGAGACCGACTCCATTAACCGGCGTGAACAGGGTTTATCCGAAGCCTTTAGTGTGAACAACCATTTGATGTGATGTTCACAGATCCGGTTAGGTTGATTGAATCGTTCTTCTAGTATTTTTCTGGCCACTTCGTAATTTGGTTCTGTGAAGTCTAGCGCTTCTATTGGCTGCAGTGCAGCATCCTTTAAAGCGTGCTTAAAATACTAAAACTTCGCAATATCACTCAACGCAGGATTTAAATGCACCAAGGAATCGAAACACCCGATGAACTCTGATCATTTCATAATGTCACCGGGAAACGTTCCCAATGCAATTTCCGGCAGCTTGGCGCTCAACCTGGGTGATTGATTCGCTTGTTCGATCTTAGGGGTGCGCGTAAATAATAATTCTTACAACTTCTCTTCCAACACTGGGCGAATAGTGAAATATAAATTTTCGATATTAGCTGGATTTGCCGCTGCATCTTGTTCTTCCTCAGCATCTATCACGAGTTGATTTCCTTTATATACTTCATGGTTGTTGGTGACATCTTCCAATCTGAAACACCCTTGAGCAAAATTGGTCTGTTCAATATACATATATAGTATTATATTCAAGATTTTTGTATAATTTCGTGGCAATGACTTTTCTTATGTATAGGAGCATTATTGTACTGAAGAGCAAATTGAGGACCGACTAGTTTATCATCAACCAGGAATGTTACTTAATCAAATAAATCGAAATAGAACATTCTCCTTGAATAGTTCAGTTTGTAAAGCTGTGTAATCTTTTATTTGCTGCCCAGGGAAAACTAAGCGAGGCAGTATCCACACAAATTTATGCTCGATGTTTATGTAATAACTAGTAGGTTACCCGGCCTCGCCCGGGCAGATCACAGGGTGAATAGATCTCTGAGGGTGCTCAAGTAGGGGTGTCTCGGTTTGGCATAGGGGCTTTCTAAGACGGCTACCTAGATTTAAGTGTTTTCAATCCGCTTAAATGAAACTTTCAATCACTACTATTCCTCGCTTATTCTCTGGTTTATTCTCTGGTTTATTAACATAAAAAATACATAACAATTTATTAACATAAAAAATACATAACAAAACATAATAAATATATCTGTTCAATTTAAAGCGTTTTGATAAACAACATTTTTGGTTTGGTTTTCCGGAGCATAAATATATAAAGACGATGGCTTCCCTACACGTGAGCATGCGACATATAGTTGTCCATGCGAGAAGCATGGAAATTCTAAATTAATCCCGCAAACTTCCAACGACTGGCCTTGCGACTTGTTTATGGTCATCGCAAAGGCCAGGCGCACTGGGAATTGTAGTCGCTTAAAATCGAACGGCAAGTCCGTTGGAATCATTGGGATACGTGGAATGAAAACATCTTCTCCTTTATATTTTCCTTTGATAATCGTTGCTTCGATGACATTATTCATTAATTTTTTCACAGCCAATCTCGTTCCATTACATAATCGAGGTTGATTAATGTTACGTAACATAATGATAACTGAACCAATTTTCAATTGTAAGTTGTGAAGTGGTAAGCCAGGCAGTTCCAGTGAATTCAGAAATTCTGTTGGATAGTTAACTACGTCATCCTGATTGATAATTGTATCGACAGATTTAAAGGAAAACAGCTGTCCTGGAATTAAATTTTGAATGGTCACGTTGAGGTCATCGACGTCTTTGTTTTTCGCCGCTAATATTGCTCTTTCGCTCAACCAATTATGGTTTTTAAATTGTTGCGCTACATCTGGAAAAACACGCTGAATCAGCTCCTCTTTCGAATCTGTCAATAGACAAAAATCGTTGGGGAATGTAATGAATCCGGTCGAGGTGTCAACTGCGAGTTTCCCATCACCAATATCTAACAACTGTTTCGAGAACACGTCCGCACTTTGATCTTGTTGTAAAAATACTCTCATATTAGTTGTCAATCGAAGTGTTTTCACATATCGCCACAAATTAGATGATTTTAAGCACGCGTTTAGTTCGTCAGCTGCAGTTGATCGTGGAATAACTGGAAGAATCTGACGAAAATCACCGGACAACAGAATCATGGCTCCACCGAAAATGTTCTGGTTATCACGAAGATCTTTCAAAGTTCTGTCCAGCGCCTCCAGTGACCTCTTGTGCGCCATCGTGCATTCATCCCAAACGATCAATTTACACGCCCGTAGAATCGTCGCCATTCCACTATTTTTGGCTATGTTGCAAGCTGGTGTCTCATTGATTTGCATATTTAGTGGTAATTTCAACGCAGAATGTGCGGTTCGTCCGCCTTCTAACAAAGTCGCAGCTATTCCAGATGAAGCTAACGCTAGGGCAACTTCATTCTGCGATCTAATCTTCGCCAAAAGCAATGATATCAAGAAAGTTTTTCCAGTTCCTCCAGGAGCATCCAGGAAGTAAATTCCACCAGTTCCATTTCTCACAACTTCTATCAAAGAGTTGTAAACAATTTTTTGTTGTTGATTCAATCGCGGAACATTCGTACGAACTGCTTCAGCTAGTGCTTCGGTATCGTATTGGCGTTCCCTTTGTAACTCATGGTTAAATGCATCATGCATCGGACGATTGGGCGATGTCATACCTAAAGACGATAACCCTTTATTTGAAATCAATAGACAAATGTCTTCTATCATAATTAATGTCTCATTGTAAATCTCTTCAGTTATTTGTAGTGTTGGATTTGAAGTTTGACAGCGTATACGATGTAAAATATCCTCAGACATGTCGGCCTTATATTTAAGCCATAAATCGTTTGGATTTGAGGGGAAACATGTAGATATAATGATCGCAAATAATGTGCGAATTTGATGCGGTGATGAAGAGATGACGGAATCCTTAAGCGTGTTATCCCAATGTGAATCGTTCTCGAGCAACTGTAATAGTTGACACGCCTCACGGTAAGTCGCACACAAATGTCCATTAACGGTTTTTAGTTGTTGAAACGACGTTGGACCACGAACATTCACCAACAACAATCGAAGATAATAACATTCGTCGTTATTTGGATGCACAGCGTAGATCCGTCCCAGAGCATCTGAAGCAAAAACATTGGGATGTCCTTCAACTGGTACTCCTTTTTTCCGACGTTGAAACGATTTCGATGATGCGTTCCATGTATAGTAGCGTGGAATTTCAGCATACAGTAAAGTGCGAGCAAAATTGTCTGTTTCGCAAATTGAGAAGAAGCTCGTTAGTGTCGTTGATGGAGGCTGTAGTGCTCTGAATGCCGCGTTGTCTGGATTGAAATACACCCGTTGTCCATTTTCCAGATGTACTGCCAAATGGACTACTGTAGGGTGTCTTTCGTGGATTGGAAATGAAAAGATACGCCAAATCGCCTCGTTGCTACTGACATAGCGACCCATCTGATACTGAGATACTTCGTCATTTTTATCTGTTACGGCGAAAACGGCCATATCACTGCCTTTATTTACATATTTACATATGTACTTGATTGATTTGACGGAATTGCAGTATTCTACATTGATGTGAGCGTCAAAAGCTTTAGACAATATTGGTGAGTATGGGACAATCCAACGATTGTCTACATATAAATGTTGTCCTTTAGCCTTCACAACAACAAATCGTCCATTATCTTCAACTGATCGTCTACGATACAATGGGTATCCGTCATTACCTGTGATGGTATCAGCATGCAAGTCTCTCGGGTATCTTTTGGAACATTTACCGTCGATCATACAGGGAGAAGTGGTATTGAAAACACCGCAAGGCCCATGGATCATGTTTTTAGTTACTACTGCATGCAATTTTGGATCAACAGTTTCATCGGGAATTTCAGCTGAAATAATATAATCGATTTCATCTGGCCTGATTTTATCAACTAACCATATCAAAATGTGCGCATGAGGTAGACCACGCTTTTGCCATTCAACGGAATACATCCAGCAACGGACTTCGCCATACACACGTTGCTTTATAATAAAATCCATGAGAGATTTCAATTTTTGTTTAAAAACTCTGGCGATGATGTCATGCCTATCGACTGGTGTTTGACCTGGTAATAGTTCCTTCTTAATTTCAATCCATTGGGGATTACAGGTAAATGTAATGAATAGGTCTGGTCGGCCATACTGTCTAACATACGACATTGCATCTTGCGCGTACTCGTGCATATGGCGCGGGCTTCCAATGTAAGTTGCCGGCAAAATTGTCATTCTTCCGACGTTGTTTGCATCTCTGTCAGCATTGATAGCATCGCGGAGATGAATGTATTCTTCAGATCGGAGTTGCTGTTGGTTTAAGCGGATGTATGTCAATCGTTCAGTTTCAATTTTGACATACATGTCAACCGCGAACTGATGGAAAAGACGGCGATACATCAGAATGTGATTCATTTCACCTTCCCGGATCATGAGTCTGTATGAATAAAAATTCATAGCACTAACTTTTTTATTGGTTTCAACGCCTGCAATCATAATGGAGGTACGATTAGATGTATTAAAATCAATGTCAATTGTTATATCCGGGTTGTTATATTCTTTCGGACATAACACAATTACCTGTTTCATGATTAACCATTTTAATGTTGAAGTGGTATCCATCTTCACCTTGCCAAAAAATTAATGG
The DNA here is from genome assembly GCA_958295665.1 of Tipula vernalis. Lineage (NCBI taxonomy): Eukaryota > Metazoa > Arthropoda > Insecta > Diptera > Tipulidae > Tipula > Tipula vernalis. Next base: position 168,624,118 of record OY282558.1, on the reverse strand, counting down.
GTATTGTAGCGCGTCGTAAGTCCTGTGCGTTTCGGATACACGTTTTAATTTATTATCTCGACGATGAAGCACAATATCTCTAGATTGCAAATTTTCTCCGACAATAACAACAGCCACTTCATCAATTGTAGGCGAATTAAATCTCCTTGCGTGCTCACCCGCAGGCGTTTTATCAGCCCGTATGACAATATTATGGCTGTCAGATGGCATTCGATCTAACGCCATTTTGAAAGTTTTAATTAATTCATTGTTCTGATGAAGAAACGTTTGCAATCGTTTCACAATATCTCGCTTTGTCGTTGGATTGTGAGCACAACGCTGATCAACTTCTGCATCTGAATTTCCCATGAAATACATTTGTAAAAATTGATAGTCCGCACCTGGTACTGGCAACAGTGCTCCAAGTAAGTGATATATTTGTCCCTGGATCTGTTTTTTTTTTTTTGAATATGTTAAATGTTGAATGAAAGATAAGGATTATGTTGTAACAATTACCTTGAAAGTGGGCATAAAATTCCCCTGCACAATATGCGTTGCACCAAAGGACGTCATTTGAAAACAATTATTGTATTTTTGAATATTGGTCAAAAAATGTGTAGATTCACTACTCGTTCCAGAGATTAATGATCGTAATGGATCTGGTGGTGGAACCAATTGTGGCAATTTCACTTTTCCACTGGCACAACACAACCCAGAAGATTCGCCGCTGTATTTTAATGCCTTACAGTACCGACAAACGACTGACATTTCTCCAATTTTTACTGATTTTTCATCACTGTAATCGATTTCCGGATTGTAACGGTACGCTGCTCGTTCCAGATTTACAGGAGCGATACGTCGGCGCGATCGCTCATGTTCATTTTGTCGCGCTCGCTGTTGTCTCAAACGTAATTCAGACATACCGATACGACTATTATCATTATCTGTCGCTCGCTGGTCGTTGGTGCGATTAGCTCGTGAGGTAGCTCTGCGAACATTTGACTGACTTCGACGACCAATGTTAGCCGTTCTTCTCTTTGGCATGTTATTAAAAGATACACAAATTACAAAACAATAACAAAGTTTTTCAAGATACACAAATATGATGTCATCACGGATACACAATCACAACAAAGTAATCACAAAATTTCTTCTTTGAGGTTAAATGAAAATTTTTTATTTTTTGTTTTTTTTTCGCATATATAGAGAAGATAATAATATATAGTGTTTCCCATAGCCTGCTTAGTGAAAATTAATCATTTGGCGCAATATTATTCTCTATTCTCTATATATATATTTTTTTTCGCTGAACTTGGGGGTTTTTCAAATTTTTTTTTTTCTAAACCATCCCTGAACTATAGCAAACAAAACAAACAAAAAATTTTGAAAATCGGTCCAGCCGTTTTTGAGTTTTAGCGAGACTAACACACAGCAACCCTTCATTTTTATATATATATAGATATAGATAAAAATATTTCCCATATTATCAAATTAAGACAAAAGTGTACTAATTTGGACATAAAATAGTTCTCCGTAGATCAAAGGGCTTATCTTATGATGCCATTCACGTTTCATTTCCTGACTGTAGATCATATTCCGTTTGTCTGTATGCCCTGTAAACTACAACTGTTCAAGGCCATAGTTCAATTTCGGTGTATTTCAAGAAGTAACATTTCTGGTTGATTATAAAGTAGTCAATCTTCAATTTGCTCTTCAGTACAATAATGCTCCCATACATAAGAAGAGTCATTGCCACGAAATTATACAAAAATCTCGAATATAATTATTTGTCTTGGCCAGGGCAGGGTCTCGATTTAAACTTGCGGAGGTATAAATTAAGGTGTAAGATATTCATAATCTAAAAATACCAAAAATTTGTAGCAGGGTGCCCAGAAAACTGAGCGGGATAAGATTCTAAGTCATGTTAACAACAAATTTTTGAAAAACTTGCTAGATCTTATAGAGGCTAAACAAAAACCGACCATCTGCATACAAAATATAAGTGACTATATCATTATTTAAGTAGCAAAAAATAATCTTAAATTTATTTGATTTACTATTTTCTTTTGATTTTTTCCATATTGAACAAATAATATTGAGGAGAACAAATTTGAGTGTACAAATAATTTTGGTAAAAACAAAATTAACTGTAACTTCTGCTAGAACTAAAATTTAAAAAAAAATTTGATAGAAATGTAAAGCAGGGTAATTAAATTTATTGAATTAAAATTAATGTTTTCAAAAAGTTTATTACTTATATAATTTTTAAAGATGTTTCCGTTACGTTGTATCAAAAATTTAGCAGGTACAAATAATTTTGGTTCGGACTGTATGTACCCAATATAAAAAAGTAAATTTTACATTTGATTAGTTTTATAAAACTAACAGACATTTTGCATCAAAAATTGAAATTCCAAATACTTTTTCTTGTATATACTGTATATAAATAAAAATACAAATCACAATTGGATTAATTAGAATTGAAGTGAACAAATATTGTGTTGTGATGTGTACCGATACCGAAAAGCAACAACCAAAAATTAGTATTTATTTATTTAACAGAATAAATATAAATGAGTTAATGCTCCTACTATAGGATATACTATGAGTAAAATTAATTTACATAAATCATATATGTATATGTGTGCAATCATCATAAAATAAACTTAAAAGTTATGTTGATTTATGCCAAGTATGTCGTATAAACACACATAAATACAAACATATATACGATTAGTGTGTAATTACGATAAATCTACTTCTAGCACCGTACCACACAATATAACATTACCTGGAACATTTATTATAAATGAAGAAATTTTTCACTCTGTAATTAAACTCCATTCGATATTTCAATTATACTCAGTCACGAAAATGTATCCAAACAAAAAAAACCAAAATATTTCGAAATAAAGAAAAAGCTTAAAAAGCATGAAATTAGAGAAAATTGAAAATTTTATGATTTTCTTGTTTTGTTTTCTGCTTTGTGTTCATTTAATTTAAACCTAATTTATTTACATTGTTTCTCACTTTTGTTGGTTAACAAAAAAAAAAAAAAAACAAAAAGGAAAAAAATCATCCAATTAAAAATCAATTTAGAACAGAAAAATAAACATTAATTAAAAATTTAAGATTTTTTTTTTTGTTTCTAGGTTAAATATTTTATCATAATATTTAGCTGGAAAGAATTTATAATAAAATTAAACATTTATTGTGTTAAGTTGTTTATTTACGTAGGAAGGCCATTTAAATAAATGCAAGGACCAAAGATATTAAAAACCTGCTACTTAGAACCAAAAATGTTGTATATATGTCCAAAAGCAGTTTTCTCGACGTTTTAAAGCTACCAGAGTCTGAAAAAGCAAAAAAAAAAAATGTCTGGATGTCTACCAAAGAACAGGGTGTACTGTCTTTAGGCAAACACTTATTTTTTTTCAAAATTTCTTTATCTTAACGTAATTTTTTATGATATATTTAAAAGGCGATCGAATGTCCATTTCAGCCCTAGTAACCTCTTGTAAATATCGAAAGAAAATTCATGAAAATTTTGATTTTTGATTTAAACGTACTAAGCAACTAACTATGGAATCCTAACCTACTTTTCCCAAAACACTTTCCTGAAAAGTGACATGTTTTGGATAGAATGGATTTAGTTCGATGTGAAAATGTCCATTTCAGCCGTAGTAACCTCTTGTTGCTTTTAGAACATATTTAGGACAAACTGCTCGCGAATATTCCTGAGTTAGATTTCAAAAAGTTGCCACAAATATGTGAAATATAATGGCATTTGCATTCAAATGGTCTAGATTAGTTTAGTATTCACGAGAATTTCCAAATTTCTTTGCAACATTCAATATCTGCCATTTTTCAATATTTCAATACTCCAAACTCTTTCACGTATAAATGGCCTATATTAGTTTAGTATTCACCAGAAGTTCCAAATTCTTTCAACATTCAATAATTGGGATTTTTTAATATTTCAATACCCTTAACTTGGCTTAGAATCCTAGTAACTGCCATAAATGATTGAAACGCAATAGCCTACTATAAAATCATAGTAGCATTTGCGTACAAATGGCCTAGAGTAGTTTAGTATTCAACAGAAATTCTAAATTCCTATACAACTTCCAGAGGTAGCCCGAATTTTTACCTGTTTACCAAATATAGTATTAACTACCAACTGGTATTTTCAATCCTTTGATTGATTAAAATAAATTAAATTTTCAATTTGTAGAAAATGTAGATTAATCCTCTGCGATGAACTAATATTTCAAACGAACGAACCTTCTAATAAATAGAATCAAACTCAAACCACTTCATGGTGTAAAATCTATTTATTATTCTACTACTCTAATCTTTAAAAGCTCGTACGGTCTACTTCGTAAAACTTCTCGAATCTATTTTTTTCCAAAAAAAAAAAAAACAACTAAAATAAAATGACAAAACCGTACCTCTAGTTTCAGCTACTATCATTTTCCAGAATTGTTGGGCTGCAATAAAAACGAAATTTGCCCGTAATTTAATGATTGCAGAACTGTTACCAACTCAGAGTGTGAACACATTTTACTTAGACTAGAGGATAACTTGTTTCATCAAATTCAATAAAATTTACGAATTATGAATAAGTTCCAAGTACATAGGTCAAACATGTAGACATTTTTAAAATAAGCCTGTAGAACATTTTCCGAACTGTAAATAGGTACCTTTCAATGACAATAGAGTTTATTTCAGTTCGTATCTCTTATTCAGAACCAGCAATGTTTGATATTCGATATTCTTAAAAATCTTACAATTATTACAACCATTTACATTTTGTTCCTTCCATCCTTCAGTATTTATTTTTAAATATGTCGAGGTTAGCTTGACTGTTTTTATTGTTCTTTCACAATTCTTAGGTGGTCCACCAACAACGTAACGGGTGTTTTTTTTTATAGGTTCACAACTTTGAGTTGGCAATACTGCTTTATTTGACAAACCATTTAACAGATGATAGTTGCTTTTTGTTTAATTTGGTTTGACATTTCATTACGGATAGATAGAATTACATCAGATCAACGCTTGCAAATTGTTGAAATTTTTTATCAAAATAATGGTTCTGTTTGCCGTTGTTAACTTATCATACACTTCGTCCATTTTATTGCGGCTAATTCGAATAACAATAGATCGTTTTCGGACCACGTTTACTCTTAATGATAATGTGCATCCCGTGAGACGCCGAAATTATAGTTTTCACGACTTAAAACTTTTATTTTTTTAAAACTCTGGATTTTATCCAGAGGGATATTTTATTTATTTTAGATTTTAAAAAACTACAACGTTAACTTGATGAGTACAATAATAATAATGATTTTAAAATTTAATTTTAATATAAATTCTACTCATAATTTAGCAAGCTAGACAGAATGCATGGTGTCATGTTGGTGTCATGTTATGTCTGGTAATTTTCCGGTAAAATGTAATCGTTGGTAGACATAACGTGATGTGTGATTTTGTTACATTTATTCGGTTGTGTCAGCTATAATTCCGATGTAGTTGATTTGGTGTACGTGCAATGTGACATCAATTGTTTTGTGTTTTATGCTTCATCAGCTAGATTGCGGATGTTGATTCGTTGCGAGTATGTAACTCCTCCCCCTAAGAATAACGGTAGGCTGCAATAGTGGTCCTGTAGTGGTTGAATAATATTTCCTAATAAAAAGAAAGTATGATTATGAGGGAGATAATAATTATTATGAATAGTTTAGCATGTTTATGTAGTAGATTCGTACGTTCCATGTTTACTATGGTTTTGTCATGTAAGATTTGGAGATTAATTTCGGGTGATGTATGATTGATGAATACATCGTTATACGGTAATTCAATCTCTAGCTGGGTGTATGAATACGTTTTCCAGTGTTGAAAATTCCTGATTTCGGATTGTTATTGTACAATTTGAGAATTCAATTTATATTGGTTCAGTGATTTTAGGTGTTGTCGGTTTACAGTTGGAGTTATATGCTATACTCGTTGATTTGGGATGAATGTATAATTTCCCGTAGCTGAACTAGTCTATTTCTTCTTGGAGAGATACATATTGGCTTTCACAATTAGCTGGTTGTTGTTTAATGATTGCCGGGGCACATGATCCTTTTATTTGTTCCATTCTAGTTTCTTCGCAGTAGTGTGTGTTGTATATTATTTTACAACTTGTGGCATATACTTGATAATAAAGGTTATTTAGGATAATGGATTTCGGAGGATTAGGGTTTAGGGTTTTGTTGTTAAATGGTATAGTTTTTATTTGATATATTTCAAAATTTTCTTTATTGAAAATTGGTATTCCGAAAATAAAAATTAGTTGTTTATTGCTTTCATATAACCCTTTAAGCTGTAATAGGCTGTAAATGAGGTAATTCTATCAAGTCTAATTTGTCAGTTATTTGTCTTTCAAATTGTAGTCGTGTGAGAGTTGTGTTGACGAATTCTTGAACGTCCCGCATCCTTGTGAATAATTGGTTGTTTATGTAAATTTGTTTATTTATTTGATTGTTGAGTAAATCTTCGTTTTCGTTGATTTTGTTTGTAGCTTTTTGTATATCTATAAAATCCTGGTTATCGAGGTTTCCTGTGAGATCTTTGATGAGAGTTCCTAATCCATTTATTAGGCCCCTTTTGGTCCTTTTTGGTAACAATTCCTTATATTGTTTCTTCAGATTATCAGTTCTTGTATTTCATCGATGATTCGTTGGTTGTCTGAGAGATTTGGTTTTCAATTTCATCGATTAGGTTTTCGTATGGCTGAAGTTGTATTATGTGAATCATTTTCCGGTAGTTTTTGTAAACTCTTGCGTCTCATATTTTTAGAGGTATGTGATTCCCTTATTATCCTTGAGTGATGTTAGTTTGATTTCATGTGTGTACGCCATGGGGTATCTGGAAGAGTTTTTTAATTTTATTCTTATGCACTTTTCCTTCATTTGTATCTATAGTTATCCCATTATCTTTAATAATTTCTAGTTTTTTATAATTTGCTCGTAATTTTCCGCGTTTTTTCTTCTTGGCGTAGATAAACAGTTTGGGTAATATGGGTACGGAAGGTTTTAGCTTTTTATTTCGCGCTTGTATTGTGTTTTGTTTTATTTTTAATGATTTCTCGTGTACTTCATTACATAAATGTTCGAATAACTCCTTTCTTTGGGCTGCATAGTCTGATTCATTGTTGAAGTCAATCATTCTTGTTACATAGTGCCCCTTTAAGAGTTAAATGGAGTCATCTGTGTTGTTGAATGTATAGTGTTATTGTACGCAAGTATTGCTGACATCATAATTACCTGTAGAGGGTGATCTGGTCGTTGCAATTTTATAATGCTACATATTTCTTTGAGTGTAGAGTGTAACCTCTCGACTGGAGAGTTTCCCGTCGAATTATATGATGTGGTAACGTGAAACTGGATATTATGTTTTTCCAGTAGATTTTTTACGTCTTTTCCAGTTCCTATCTCTGAATCGCCTACTAGTTTTTCCGGTAATCCATGTTGACTGAAAAAGTGTATGAGGTTTTCCGATACAGCTTTATTAGTTTTTCCTGTTGATGGATATGCTGCCGAAAATTTACTGAATTTGTCGATTATCGTGAGAAATACTTTTCCATCCAATAGTAGTAGGTCTGTATGGATAACTTCCATTGGTTTTTTTTGTGTTTCACTCAAGGTTAATTGTAGAAGCGGTGGCTGCCTATCATATTTTGTTCGCTGGCAAATATCACATATATTTATGAACTCTATAATCATTTCTTTAGAGTGTGGATATTAATATTTTTGCTTTAGTTTTTCGTAATTTTCAATTATTCCTCTGTGTTCATTTTCTAAATATATATGTTGTATTAATTCCATTTGTTTTTTTTTTCCTGTACATCCGTTAAAAACGTTTTGATTGCACTAAGTTTACCTTTGGGTTTGTGCTCCGGGATTTCGTAGAGATCATGGCTTTGTATGCTTCCATTACATACTGGAAGCATTCTTCCGTAGTGTGTATGGAAGTGAGATTTCGGGTTCTCCCAAACCATTTTCGCAGCTCCTCGCAAATGGCCGTTTTGATGCCACGCTTTCTAGGTAGCTATAGTGTTACTCTTTTCTTTGTCCCAAAATATATTTCATTTTTAACCAAGGGACTTTTTAATGTATTCGACAGGTGAATTATAAGTTGTTTGTCGAACGTGTTAATTGAACTTTTTGTAATTGGTATTAAATCATCAGGAGTAGAGAGCATGCTAGTTGTATCTTCTACTGAGACGGAATCTTCTGTGTTATTGACCTCAATGTTATTAATTTGAATCCTTGAAAGAGCTTCAGCATTAGCATTTTGTATCCCCTTTTTATAAACAATATCGCTGTCAAACTCCTCCAGTTTTAGTCACCATCTAACTAATTAAGAGTTAGGCTCTTTTAGCAAAAATAACCATGTCAACGGCTTATGATCTGTAATAATAGTGAACTTATTCCCGAAAAGGTACGGTCTGAAGTATTTTGTTGCCCAAACTATGGCTAACAATTCCTTTTTGATCGTGGAATAGTTTAGCAGATCTTGCCCGATTTGCCCTTGTGATAATATTGCTCCTATAGCCATATTGCTGGCGTCTGTAGTGACGAGGAAGGGTTTCGAAAAATCCGGGTATTGCAGGATAGATTGATTATAGAGTAACTCTTTACTATCTTCAGAGCATTTTATGTATTTACCGTTGATTATGATAGAAGCATCTTTTCTTAGACATTCTGTCATTGGTTTTGTAATTGTTGCAAAAATATTTATGAATTTCCTATAATACCCTAAGGCCCGATTGTTTGAACGCGGATAGGAGATTTATCGGCAAATTAATTGTCGATTGGATTGTATGAACGACGATAAATACAAAAATTTATACATTCAACGAAGAAAAAAATCGTCGGTTGAAGATTAATCTGTATCGCCGGATTTTTTTAATCTATCCGTGTTCTTACAATCGGGCCTTAGAGTCCCAAGAAACTCTTTATTTGTTTTTCTGTTTTGGGTAGCGGAAAATTTCGTATCGTTTTAATTTTGTCGGAAATGGGCTTTACTCCATCCGACATGACTATATGTCCCAAGACGGCTATCTCTTTGTGCAAGAATTCCGATTTGTCCAATTGGACTTTCAGATTCGCGTTTTGTATCGTAGTAAATACCTTTCTACTAGACTTTCCATATGCTCCTGGAGCGATGTAGAAAAGACGATAATATAGTATCGTCCATATAACACAGGCAGATTTTTCCTTGTAATTCACCAATTACGTTATCCATCACTCTCTGGAATGTACTTGGGGCACTCCTAAGGCCGAGGGGCATACGAACACATTCGTAGTGCCCGAATTCAACGGAAAAAGCAGTTTTTTGTATGTTGTTTGGATTTACCTCGATTTGGTGGAATCCAAAGGTTAAGTCTAATGTGGTGAAATATATGCATTTCCCGAGTTTGTCCAAGATGTCCGTGATATTAGGGAGTGGATGTCTGTCTTCAATGGTTTTTTCATTAAGCTTCCTGTAGTCTATAACCATTCTCCATTTGGTTTGACCTGATGCATGTGAACGTAAGGGTACCTGTAGCTTTTAGTGGAGACTGGCTTCTCGTTATTCAGATCAATATTGTGTTTTATCTCGTTGGTGAAGGTTAATGGGTCGTTTTCCCTTTGGAATATGTGTTTGAATTTTGAACATAGTTTTTCTATGCTTCTTTTCTCTTCGTAATTAAGGTGATTCGTCCGTATTAATTGAGCGATGTTTTCGCTATCGTTTTTTGTAGTTATTGGTTCAATGTTATGGACTTCTAGTTTACTACTTCTACGTATGCGAAATTAGTAATACTTGTATAAACTCCCTCTGGTATTATGAGGTTATTTCTCAGCACTTGAGGTTTAAGGTAGCTTTCTCCGTTGGCTACAGTTACTGGAACTTTTGCAACTAATTTACTTCTTGGTGCTATACTATATGTTGCTGAGATAAAATTTAGTTTGTATTTTATTGGGATTTCTATGGTAAGTGTAATTATCTTAGAATTTCCTAGATCCAGGGTGACTTTTAATTTTTGCATAATCTCCATTCCAATTAGACCTTGAAAATATTCGTGGAATTTGAATAAAATAAATTGTAATGGTTCAGTTGTTTCGAATTCTTTTAGGCCTTTTAATACTACCGTTTGGTCGACAGTGGTACCGTTGAACAAAGTAGCGATGGTCAAGGGTTTGATTTTTTGAATGCATTCTTTATTAATTATGCCGGGACTGATAAAAGATTTAGTGGATCCGGTGTCTATTAAAAATTTGTAATTTGTCTGGTTGAATTTTAAGTTTATGTAAGGTAATTGATACCCTGTTTGATGTTGATTAGTTAGTAGGACTCAAGTAACCGTATCCGCCGATGGGGTTCGGTGAAGATCCTCGTCTTCTATTTCAATTATGGGGGATGGTTCTTCTGGTGTATTTTCTATAAGTTGATCGTACGTTTCTTCATAAATTTCAATTTGTACGTTCCCATCGTGTGATTCGTAAAAGTGATCGCTTTCGTGACCATGTGGATTGGTATAAATATTGTACAGTTCCTTTGATTGGAATCTATGGGCGGTCCATTTGTGTTGAAATTATATTGACGTGGATTAATAAAGTTAGAAGGTTTTTGTTGCGCGAATGTAGGTTGTAACGTGCTGTCTCAATTGGTTCGTCAACGCGCGATGGCTTGGGTAGACTCTGAATTTTTTACTCACTGTGCGTGATTTTGGGCGCCAGTCTACCAGCACGATAAGCCGGCTTAGCTCGATTGCGAGCAATATGACTCGGGCGGGGTGCAAATAAACACCACTAAAAAGCCACCGCGTGTTTTAGGGTCTTTCTCGAATAATCGCGCTAACGGTAAAAAAAACACACATACAAAATCGCGTATCATGAGACCATGCGACAAACCGTGACGGGACAAGAAACAATAATAAGGGACGCACAACTCACCTGAAAAACCCTTCTGCTGGCTCAAGTTCTCTGCAGCGAACTGATGATCTCCCCTTAGTGCCTCCAAGCTTGCTGTTTATCACCTTGCACGTGTCACGACGCCGACTCACCACTCACTTATGATTTTATTTTAGTTTTTCTCGCTTTGCACTGAGATCACTAAGAAAACACTTTTCACCACTAATACGTTCAATTGCTCTGTCATTTATTTTTGTTCCGTTTTATTTTTTTTTAATTCACTTCACCTCTTTTTTATCTAGCCACAAACTTCTTTTTATGAACAGACAATTTATTACCTCTTAATTTTTATTTTATTTTTGTAACAATCCGAATTATGGCGGACTCAGCGAAGTAAGCGAACAAAGCTCGTAAAATAAAACAACCGCACTTCTTATATCTTTATAAAATGTATCTTATTTAATTTTTATTAACACAATACAATACATTCATTACACATTTTGTTTATGTACAACAAAAATAAATAAACAGCGAATACACAAATTTCTTTCTATTCGCACACCAATTTTATTTTGCTTTAATTTAAATTTTATTTCCTGCTTTTTGTTTTTCTTTATATCTGACCAATTCTCTGATTCAGACTTGACTGCCGGTCATCCGATCTTACTCGTCTAAATATACCGGCACCCCCTTCTCCTCGTCATCACCTCTTCTTCAATTTTCTATTATTTTTCTATATTTTCTTGCACTTTTATAGTTTTCGCCATTTCCCTCAAATTTTTGAGCGCTAATTTTAAATCATTGTTTGCCGCATGCCTAGCGCCATCTGTTGCTCCGAAACTGCTCATCCGAATTATTATTGTTTAGCAAGTTTTTTTTTGTGATTCTGGGTTGGTTTCCCAGATTGAGTTGCCAATCTTCGTCGCCGTGCCATGGTGAATAAAATAATAAAAAAATATTTAATTATTGGATTAAAAATTGTTTGTTCTTGTTGTTGTTTTTTTTTTTTTTATTGCATTTATTTTATTGCATTTATTTTATTGCACCGTTTGTTACACCAATCATCCAGATGAGTTGCGAGGAAGGATGGATATACAAAAAAAAGGAAATGGTGGACATTTAAGTATATTGAATGAGGTCGAATGGAACGGTTCAGCCGCGAAGTTTCATGACCCGCTTACCGTTTAATCCGTCAATGAAAACATACACATGATGGCTTTGTCCAATCATAAACACCTGAACACCTGAACGCTACAAGGTTGCCTATATTTGTTATTATTTGAACTTGTATCCATGGGCTCGAATTTCGTTTGATCGGGTTTTGGTGGTAGCCCGGTCGATGATTAAAATATTGATGATCATTACGCGGCGGGTATAAATTGTTATTAGGATTAAAGAATTGATTGTTATTTGCATGTCTGGGGAAGTTTGTGACATAACTAGGTTTATACATCTGTACACGTCGTGGTACCGTTGGTTTTGTGAGTTGTATTTGGTCTTTACCGAAAACATTGTTTCTCATGTAAACAGTGTTTTGTTCCTTTAAACAATAAATTCTGGCTGTCGGTAGATCGGCGGGTTTCGTGACTCTAACCATTGGTCCTAGTGGATCTTTCAGATTTGAAACGAATACTGCCAATTCCATTTCGTCATACCACTTTGATTTAAATTTTGTTTCATTCTGATCGCTTGTATTTAACGATGTCCAATTTTTGAGAGCATTAATAATTTCTAATACTCGCGAAAAATATATTTCTACGGGGTCATTTCTTTGATGTATGTTGTGCAGATCTCTGATGAGACTTGTTTCATCTCTTTTATCTGCGAAATGTGAGATAAAGTTTCGCCTGATTTCTAGCCATTCATTTTTTGTATTGTACATTTCTAATGCTTTATCAGCATTTCCTATAATTTTGTTTCGTATTACACGGAGCAGTATGTTTCCATAAACTTGTTTGTGAAATACAGGTTTTAATATTGCCGCAATGTCGTCAACGTGCGTAATAAATTTGTTCAGGTCTGTTCGGTTGCCGTCGAATGGCGGTATGTCTTTTATTGTGTCTGGTATTCGCAATAACTGGAAAGTTTTCTCCATTTTAGTAACCTGTACTTCGATTTCGTTGCGCATATTTGACTTTTGTCTCGGAGAGTTTAGTATACGTACACCATGTATAGTATAAAATATTGTTTCTGTGTGTTGTCTTTTATTTTCTTTGTGTTTGTGTGCTATTTTTAACAATAAGCATCAAAAATAATTGAACCGGTTGAATCGGTTTAAATTTTTGCTGCTTACCTTCTTAGTGAGACCTATTTCCCATGCTATTGCGATTGAGAATTGACATTTATCATGTCAAAATAAATTCATTTTGAAAAAAACAGCAAAGAAAATACCTAATATAATAAATATATTATTTAATTATATTTACGAAACCAAATCTAATTGTATTAAGCAAAATGGTAAGTAGATTGTGTATTAGTGTAATTATCTTTACATTTAAAGGCTTTTGTATATAATATTATAGTTATGTAGCCATTTGTGTTTGAAAATAATTCGTGTACCTAACATGATTGTGTTTTTAAAGTGTAATCTAATTTTTTTCTTTAATGTTCAATAAAATCTAATTTAAACTAACATATTTTGTGAATTAGAAAAAAAAATATTTTTAATTTACAAAATGTCAAACATAAAAAAAAATAAAAAATATACTAAAATATGTTCAATAATATTCAAAATAGCCGCGAAATAGTTTTTAAGTTTTTGTGAGATCTATTATGCGCTGGATATACTTATATCTAAAGCGAATACAAGTACGCTCTCGATTTACGGGCCCAAATATTTCGATATAAGGACGGCCATATATTTTTAATTAAAGTTAAAATAACTTATTCGCTTTACGGAATTTCGTAAGTCTAACTAGGCCGAATATCGAGGTGTTGGTGTTTTTTGATATAATTGTCCCGTAAATTATAATTTTATTTTAATAAAGGTACATATTTATAAAAAAATTGTAACACTATAATTTTACAGAATCGTGTTACTCAGCAGCAAAAAACAATTTTACTTGATTTGATAGAAATTAATTTTGAAACCCTTTTTGGGTTTGGTGCAGCATCCGGCAACCAGCGAAGAGGTGAGTTGTGGGTTGAAATAACCACGACATTGAATTTGTCGTCTCTAATCCCTCGAAGTGTGGAACAATGGAAAAGGGCAATTATTTTAATAAATGCATTAATTATGATTAAGCTTACGCTAAATATTTATTCCTATTTTAGGTTTGGCAAGATTTAAAAAAAAATTTAAAAAAAAAATTAAATAATCATAGAGCGGAGCAAAATTTAACGGGAGGTGGGGAATATATTCCACTGGAGTTGAGTACGGACGAGCAGCGCATAGTTGATTTATGTGGCTTTGAGAATTTGGACGGTATAGCTACAATTATTGAAATGGGAAAGGTACATTTAAATTGGTGGTTTTTATGCTCAATGTACCACTCAGTTGACTTTATTATGACGCTTAACAAACTTTTTTAACATATACAATAAATAATAATTGATACAAAACAGTTTAGACAAGATAAGTGAGTAACAGATTGTGCATCGCTTCCAAATTGTCGAAATAAATGTAATTTAAGTTTTGTTCTATATACATAATACAATTATTATTTCATTTTATAGAGGAAAAGAGTACCATCTTCATCGTTTCAACAACTGCAGTCAGCAATACCATCGTCAACAAAATCGCTACCACCGTCATTAATTCCACCATCTTCTTTACCACCGTCATTAATAACACCGTCATCAGTACCACCATCAATAATACCACCATCATCATTACCACCGTCATTAATAACACCGTCGTCAGTATCATCATCAACAATACTACCATCATCATTACCACTGTCATTAGTAACACCGTCATCAGTACCATCACTAACAATACCACCATCATCATTACCACTGTCATTAGTAACACCGTCATCTCTAACAACGTCCTCTGTACCACCATTAACACTACCACCATTATCATTACCATCACAACTTCCATCACCACAACCAGAATCGTCCCGCCAAATAGATCCCACTGGAACTGTTCGCCGATCAAGGCAAAGAAGAGACAGGATCAACGAAATTTTACCACGCAGGACACAGCGTTATCGAGATAATGATCCTAGAAGTATAAGTATTGTATACAATCTTGTAAAATTATACAATTATATCTTAAGTTTTATATTACCTAATAGGAAAGTGTAGCAGTAACTTCGGTTATGCGCTCAATTCGGATACAGGAGGAATCCTTAGAGGTGCTAAAGGATATTAGAATCCTATTAGTGGGGAGGGGAATACGATAAGTTATTATGTATATGGCATATGCATATTTATTATTTATCCATGAATTAATACATAAAACATGTAATAACATATTTTCGTTTTTTCCGAAAAAAATATGAAAATTAATTTTTTTGCAGTTCGCGTTCTTTTTATTGTGTCCCTATTAATATGTGCATTAATACAATATATATATATATATATATATATATATATATATATATATATATATATATATATATATATATATATATATATATATATAATATATATATATATATATATATACATATATATATATATATATATATATATATATATATATATATATATATATATATATATATATATATGTATATATATATCAATTTTAAAGCGCTTGTCCCATGAAAACATGCCTTTCCTACATTCCAAACCGACATTTCTAAATTATCACAAAATTTTTCGACGAAATTATCAAAAATTAGTTCGAATTTATGAAAGATGTCATAATAGTCAAAAACTTTGTTAAAATTACAAAATGTTCATTAAATAAAATGGGTTTTTATCATTTATCCGCCGACAAGTTGAAATTCAGCCGACAAAACATAAAAATCGTCGTGAAAAATTAGAAATGTCCACATCAAACATCGGACCGACATGTTTTTATGGGGCAAGGCCCTTAATAACTTCATAACTTATCCCCAAATGCAAGAAGAACACTAAATCAAAGTAGCACTGCACCGCGTGTATACAATTTTGATCGACTTCTCAAGCAAAATAGAAATCTTAAATTACGAATGCCAATCAAAGTTCTACCCACGCATTTAACTGCTGCTTCTATTTAGTGCCTCTATGAATAGGGGCACTATTTAATTTTTATTTCAGTACTGGAGATTTGTTATCAACTTCCCTTTGATAACGGAATGTAGATTTTTCTCAGTTGAGGAAACTAAATATAAATATAAATAAAACTAACTTTTTACGCCAATTTTTTATTTTAGCACAAAATAATGTAAATGGGGGTTGAAAGCAAATAAATACAAAATTATTATTTTTAAAAAATTATGTTTCATTTCTAATAATGTTTCTATAAAATGATGTTTCTCTCAAAAATGTGGTTCGTTAAAAATTCACGATTTATTATTTCACCGGAATTTTCTGCTTCCACTATATTCAGAGGAATAATTTCATCGTTTGCTTCTACGATTTCTTCAGTTGGGTAATTATTTTCTATTAAAATATTGTGCAAAACTGCACATGAATAAATAATGTTTGCGACCTTTTCATGAGTGTAATGTAGATGACCCGAAGATTTTTTAAGGCATAGAAATCGACCCTTTAAAACCCCGAAGCAACGCTCAATACCACTTCTAATTTTGGAATGAACTTGATTGAAATTTATTTGTTGGTTTGTTGTTGGCCTACGATATGGAACAATCATAAATGGTTTTAATGCATACCCGCTGTCGCCTTTAATAGAAGTGAATGATGTAATAATTAGTAAAATAATACAAAATTTTTAAATTAATTATATTACCAAATAGCCATGTTTTATTGTCTTCTGCATTTAACCTTTTAATTTCCGGCAAGATTATACTTCCATCCCATATATGGGAGTCGTGGGTAGAGCCCGGATATCTCGCATTTATTGATAAAATGCGTAAATTAAAATCACATATCTATAAATAAAAATTACTTACAATAATAAAAATTATTTAAATTTTATAATTACCACTTGAGTATTGATAGAATGGAAGTTTTTTCTGTTAACATAGGCGTATTCACTCCTTTTAGGCAAGTTTGCTACCGCAATATGGGTGCAATCAATCAAGCCAACTATGCCGGGTACACCATATTTATTAGAAAAAGCTTCTTTGTTCTTGTTAGCTTCAGCTAACGTTTCAGGGAACCAAATATAATTGTACACTAATTTAGTGCCAATTATTTTGCTTATTTTGGTTATACTTGTTGAAATTTTGCTTTGGCTCATGATAGCGAAAGCATCTAAGCCCACACGTCGCTGGTGGCTTCCACTGGCATACAAATTTAGAGCCGCCAGTACTTCTAAATGAAGTGGTATTCTTAGAAGGTTACCCGTCTCTACAACAAATGGTTGGATATCGTGAATTATTTTGAGCACCAAATGCTTCGGGAGGCGATAGTTGTCCACAAAACTGTAAAATTAAAATTGTAATTGCTCAAAATATTTTATAATTATATATTAAAAGATATTAATTTTTATTTAACTCACCATCGGTCGGATATGTTGAAGGGATCTAACGTGTCACGCAAATACTCGTTGTACCGTTTAGTTTTTAACTTACGGTCGTAATACAAAATTGGAATAATTGAATTCATTTCAAGTGTTGTAACGAAATAATATAACAAATTATAATTAAATTTGGTATTATCACAAAATTCAATAAACACAAAAAAAAAAAAATTATTAAATCCGAAAACTACAATTATTATTAAAGCCAAAATGAAAACCAAAATTAAACGTAAATATTAAACCCGATAACTTTAAAAAAAAATATTGAACTAATTAATAATATGTATATTAATCGAAAGCGAAATTAAATTGTATTAAAGATTTGCAAATATAGTTTTGTCACTAAGCACGATGATATCGATAGAAAAATTAAATGGCAAATGTCAATCCCAAATAAAAGCAAACAAAAACAAACAACATGACTACTAACACATAAACATTTACAAATTCTAATACGTTCCGGTTATTTTCTCTCATAGTCTCATTTTCGCAACAAAATCGACGTACTGTTCTTCTTCCGTCATATTTGAAAAATCTCTATTCCGGTTATATTTAATACAATATTCACGAAGTTTATCAATTTTTTTTTTTTTTTTTTATTATTCATCTTTAACTGTATTCAATAGTGAAATTTCGTAATTTATCAAAAAGAAAACGTTTTGGAAATACTCAGAATTTTGGGATAAGTAAAGGATTATTATTAAATAGTTTTCACTCACCACAGTTTTATTACAAGTATTGCCAAAAATATTTGATAAACCATCATTTTTTCGCGACAATGTCGATACTTCTCCTGACTTTTCTGGGTTGATTCCGCTTCGGTTTTTTTTCACTGTTTAGGTACTGACGCCTAGTCGTCTTTTTATTTTTATTTTGTTAATTTATTAATTGATAGTTTCACTTAATTACGTTTGACTAACCGTCAAACAACACAAACGATTTTGGTTTTTAATTCTTTGGTAGTGTGTTCGAGAATAAAATTTTGGTTCTAAGCACTATTTACTGATATACCGTCAGTATTTCACTTTAACTTAAACAATTATTGTGACACTTAAAACACGGGCTTTTATTCACTTTGTAGTATATGTTGTTTCTCGTAGTGGACGGATATTAATAAATATCCACTATCAATTGCGCCAATTATAGTTTTCACGACTTAAAATTTTTATTTTTTTAAAACTCTGGACTCTTTATCCAGAGCGATATTTTTTTTATTTTAGATTTTAAAAAACTACAATGTTAACTTGATGAGTACAACAATAATAATAATTTTAAAATTTAATTTTAATATAAATTCTACTCATAATTTAGCAAGCTAGACAGAATGTATGGTGTCATGTTGGTGTCATGTTATGTCTGGTAATTTCCCGGTAAAATTTAATCGTTGGTAGACATAACGTGATGAGTGATTTTGTTACATTTATTCGGTTATGTCAGCTATAATTCCGATGTCGTTGATTTGGTGTACGTGCAACGTGACATCAATTGTTTTGTGTTTTATGCTTCATCAGTTAGAATGCGGATGTTGATTCGTTGCGATTATAGTATGTATTGATGTTGGTTCGTTACATGTATGTAAATCCGAACAGTACGCACTGAAGAAGCTATAGACGCTGTACAGGAAAGCATTTATGAAGATCCTAATCAATCAATTCGTCTCCGTTCTCAGCAACTGGGGTTGTGTCCTTCCTTTTTATGGAAGATTTTGCGAAAGGATCTTGGCTTAAAAGCTTTCAAGATTCAACTTGTGTAGCAATTAAAGCCAAACGACCATCGTATGCGCCGCCAATTCGCCGAATGGGCTGAAGCACAAATTAATATTGATGTTGAATTTCCATTCAAAATTTTGTTCTCTGATGGAGCCCATTTTTGGTTCACCGGGTATGTAAATATGGAGAATTGTTGGATTTTGGGTGAGGATAATCCACAAGCTTTTGTCGAAACGCCATTATATCCACAGAAAATTACTGTTTGGTGCGCTTTATGGGCTGGCGGGTCATTGGTCCATATGTCTTCAAAAACGATGATGGTCAGAATGTTACTCTCAATGGTGAGCGGTATAAGGACATGATTAGAAATTTTTTCATACCTCGATTAGCTGGCATTAATCTTGCTGACATGTGGTTTCAACAGGATGGAGCCACATGCCACACAGCACGCGCTACAATTGATTTACTCAAAGAAACTTTTGATGAAAGAATAATTTCGCGTAATCATCCAATTAATTGGCCACCAAGATTTTGTGATTTAACCCCATTGGATTATTTTCTTTGGGGTTATGTAAAGTCACTTGTCTACGTCGATAAGCCAGAAACAATTGAACACCTGGAAATCAACATTCGAAGAGTTACTGGCGAAATACGGCCGCAAATGCTGCGAAAAGTTTGTGAAAATTGGTGTTCCAGATTGCGCCTTGTACGCACCAGCCGTGGTGGCTACATGGCCGAAATCATATTTAAACATTAATGTCATAAAATTTTCTATCCAATAAAGCCCGTTTCATTGATATCAAAAATATATTCCTTTGTTTTATTATGATTTAAACTTTTGTAACTCTATAAAAAATACCCGTTATTTATTAAACAAAAATAATAAATTTGTTAGTGTTTATTTCAGTTCATAGAAAGAAAAATCTGGAAATATAATTTCAACTCTTCTTCTTCGAATGAGGCGAACCATGTAATTAAACACATTTGGACAGAATTACTACTTGAAAAAATGATTTCAAAATAAAATCCTATTATAACAGATACAAAATGTCTGTTTATTTGATACATTTTTATCTCGCTGCCAACACATAGTAAAACTATATGGTTTCACATTTATTCAACATGCTGAGTACACTTCTTGTACATATACAACAATCTTGCGGTTTAGAATATATCACATTTGCACAAAAACACCTTCATCTTACTGTCAGAATAAATATTAAATATATTTCCAAAACCATCAAACTTTTCCATTTTGTTTTAACAAGAGAGGAAAAAGCTTTTTTTAACTTTTTCTTTTTTTTTCGTTCGCCTATACATCATAAAATATGTATGTGCATAAAAAAAGCTTCAGTTTTTTTTTTGTTGAGCTCCAATAAAGGTTAATATTTTATGAGTTCGTTACCAATCGGAAGAAGGGTGTTTTCTAATTTTGGGTGGAGGTATGAGGAGCGTGATGGAAAAATTGTTAAATTCACTTATATCTATGTGTTGGTTATTTATTTGTTCACGACTGTTTGTACTCGTAAAGGTAACCCATTCATTACAGTTTTGAAATTCGCGACATTTTCGTATAGATTTTCTCTTATAAATAAATTCTAGAAGTGGATTATCGTGTAATATATAAGGGGATGTAGATATATAAGATTAATGCTAATTTATTTATTATCCCCTAATGACTAAGGGTAATAATGAATTGGTGAATAATTAAAAAGAGGTAAATTTTAAAAATTCATGAATCATTAATTAATCAATGATATTGATTGATTGAGGGAAATTAATCTTTTGTGCGAATTTAATATTTATGGAAAGGCTGAATAAAGCTCCTTAGGGGATATTAAATAATTGTTATAAAAACTTATTTATTTTTTAACTTTTTACCCGTAACACCCAAAACTAAAACGAAAAATTTCTTGCTTTGATTGTTCGCAACTCAATATTGTGTCACACGATGCTAACTAGAGTCTTACGGTCGAATCGCATAACTTGGTTCTTTAATAAATTTGTACTATTGTAAAATGAAGAAGAACTTTTTGGGCAGAATAACAATTAAGAAGACAGTGTTAAATCGGAGATTAGCCAATAAACATTAAGTGATTGTTTTAAATATTAATAATTATTAAATATTAAAACATTTTTCGTTGTTTTTTAAATTCGTCGACAAACCACTCACAACCTCAAATACGAAACGATTAAAGCATGTTTAGGTATGCAGTACCAAATTGGCTAGGTAAATACAATAAATAAAATTTAACGAGCGCACAGGGGATTTTTGTACCAAACGGTGTTGCAAAATCATAAAAATATTATTTTATTACGACATGTATCCTACAAAAGTCTAATCAATTTTTATGAAAGGCGCACATCTATATGCAAATCTATTTTCCTCGTTATGCACGATCTCTGTATGCGCTTTTACCTTTCACGACGAACAAAGAGATATTTTGATATAAAAATGGATTTTCAATTTATATTTTTATGGTACAACTAGTAATTTCTCGTCCTTCTTGGACGCTTGGTTATTTTATGCCAATTTACGCTTCGGGCTGCATAAATGGGGGGGGGGCTTATTGTACAAATCTAAAACAATGACGAAGCAAAAAACAACAAGTAAAAAACCATTTGTGATATTTTAGAAAACAATTATTTTGCTTTTCTACGTTTCCAGGTTTCAATCCGTGAAACACAATAAAGTTTGTTCGAAACTTTTTCGAGCGCTTTTTTTATTGCCAGACTATTATTTAGGTTGGTATCATTATAAAGGAAATATATCGTTAATCATGTTGTAGGGTTAGTCCTTTTTTTTTGTTGACTCACTTTATAGAAAACGAGGAAATAGTGGGTAGACAGGTTACAGGTATGTAGATATACTCGTACATAGTACATACATATAACTATAATAGAAAAAAAAATAAAATGAAAAACAATTTTTGTTGTGGTTATGAGACTTGATTTTATGAGAATCGGATGAAATTTATAGTCTAGAATGTGAAAAGTTTTCTTTGTGGAAGGATGTGAATGAATAATGATATCAGTCGTATATTCTTAGGGAGATGGAAAATTTATTGGATACGATTTGTTTTCGATTCTATAACAACGCTTGCAATTATTATTATTGGGAGGCATATACACAGATACGCATACAAGTTATTTATTGACATTGTTTTGGCATTTAAATGATATCCTTACATCCAACAAGTGAGATAATTGATTGGACTATTTTCTATATAGTACGGCTTCTTTAAAGGTTTCCTAAAGGGTGCAGTCCAAACCTAAACATTGGACTCAGGTATACTATGACGTCAGACTCCATACCAAATTTTATGGCGAAGTCTGGTACCGAAAATTACAAAAAAATATAGTGTAGCTCCAATAATATTTATACCTTAATTTGGAGAAAGTTTGAAGATATACAATTCCACAATCATTAAGGCATTTTTTAAATTATTAAATATTTTTAATAAAAATTACCGAATAATTGTGGTATACTATAAACTAACTAACATACTACAGCTTTGGTACTAACAAAAAGACAAGATTGTTTGTTTCAATGTTCGATTTGACGATTTTAATCCGGATCCTCTTTTGGATCCGCATGGATCCGAGAATTTCGAAAATTGTCAATGACGCTATCTCGTGCTATGATCTTTAGAATTAATCCTTATGGAAAGTTCGCGAGCACTTATCACATATCGTTGGATTCGTTGAAGTTTTCTTTACGGGGTTCGTGAGAGTTTCCGAAAAATTTCCGATGACGGTATCTCGGGTTATGGTCTTTAGAAGTTTTCCTTATGGGAGGAGGTTTTCTCTCAATTTTGTGAAAATTTCTAAAAATTTCCATGACGCTATCTCGAGTTATGGAGATTTTATTCAGCATTACGTGTCTCTGAAACGCGTTTCTTTCCAACTAGCTACTTGACTATGTTTGTGTAAATTTTTTTTCATTTCGTATGAAAAATATGACCTTGAAATTTTTTTTTTTGTTTGTTCAAAAAAGAAACCGCGACACGGCCAACTCAAAATTGGTTTTGTTGGTAAAGCGAAAGAAACGAGGAAAGAAATGTAAGGCAAGAAAGCAAGTGTAGGCAAGGCACCTTAGGACTAAAACCGTAACTCCATAAGGATCACTTCTAAAGATCATAACTCGAGATAGCGTCATGGAAATTTTTTGAAATTCTCACAAAATTCATAGAAAACTTCAGCGAATCCACCGCTATGCAACAAGTTCTCGCGAATCGCCCATAAGAATTATTTCTAAGGACTATAGCTCCAGATAGAGTCATAAAATTTATTCAAAACCCTCACTATTGATCATATCTCGATAAAGAGAAACTCTTTGATAAGACAATCCTAACAACATTGAGATGGTGAGTTTTTTGTAAATAAAATCCTATGTACACTGTGTTTCCGATTATTAATTAAAATGTTTGTTAGGTTTTGACATGGAAAAATTACAAATTTTGATTTTTAAGGGTCGCATAGTCAGTAGTCAGTGAATACCCGAGTATCCAGGTATTAAAAAATACATAAATATGTTTAAAACCATCTAAGGCCATAATGTATCCCGACTAATGAAATTTAAAATCAAACTGACGGTTACGATATTTTTTTTTTATACGGAACAATGGTATTTTGACCAATATCATTAAAATGGCCATTTCTTAGCCAATTATGATGAAATTTGACGAGTGCAATGCAAATGGAATACTAAAATGGATTCTAGACAAAATTCTGAAATATGGCCAATTAGGGTGGAACTTGGCGGTTTATTAACCGAATATAATGAAATTCAAAATATACAAAAATGGGATTCTAAAATTGATTTAAGATGAAGTTCTGGAATATGGCCAATTTTGATGCAACTTGACTGTTTGTTAACCGATTATAATGAAATTCGACGTATACGAAGGAAAATCTCATTTCCAAAAAGGACTTTATAGATGAAATTCTGGAATATGGCCAATAATGATGGATCTCGACTATTTATTTAGATGAAGTTATGGATATGGCCAATTTGTATAAGCTGTTTCTCAACAGATTCTAATTTACGGTTACGCGGACACTTTTATTTTCTTATCCAAATAAAGATGAGATACCACCGATTTGAAGCTGTTGTAATCCTGCATATAACATAGTTTTCTTTCAATTTTGTAAGAACTAGGCTATTTATTAACTGATGATGATAAAATTCGACAAGAGCGGTCGAAATGTGAGTTTAAAATGGGTTTTTTGATGAATTTCTGGGTTATGGCCAATTTTAAAGATATAAGATATAAGGGCAGTGCTATCTATAATTTTTAATTTTTAGCTAAATCTAATTTTAAATGTAGAAATATGTATAATAGTCCTTCAGGTTTATTTTTATTCATTGAAATTATTTTTAAAGAAGGATTACAATTTTCTATGAACAACAAAATTTAGCAACACAATTGGCTACTCGCGTATTTATTCGACCATTTTTTATTATTTTAATAATGATGTTTTTCGAAACACTAGTATGAACTCGTTTATAAGTACTTAAAAACAATCCTAACCGATTACGGTGAAATTCAACATATTCGACGAAAAAAGGGTTCTAAAATGGTTTTCAAGATAAAATTCTAGAATATGATCAATTAGGATGGAACTTGGCTATTTTAAAACAGATTTTTATGAAATTTGACAAGTGCGAAGGAAATAGAATCTTAAAATGATTTGCAGATGTAGTTCTGGAATAAGTTAAATTAATCCGGAACTTGGCTATTTCGTAACCGATTATGCCGAAATCCATCCAGAATTTTCCTTTAAACCTTCACCTAACAGAATTTTCCACCAATTAGTAAAATTATCTTTTATTTACTTAAATTTTCTTTCACCTATTGGAATTTTTCTTCAGTTTCAGAATTTTCTTTCGCTTTACATGATTTCCCTTCACTTAAAAAAATTAAATTTATTCTTCTAATGGAAATAAGTTTGTATGTAAATCTAATTTTAATTAAATCTATCTTTTATTAAATAAAATTATTTGCTAATAGATGGAACAAATTTTCTACGAACATTTACATCTACGTTTTTATGGCCTTCTTTTAAGGGATATTTTTTATGAAGATATGTGGGGAAATCCAGATTTTAATTTTCATTTTTGTTGTTTCCTTTTACCGAACTACTTACAGTATAGCAGATCTTTTATTTCACTTATATTTTCGGTTTAGGACCGGTTTCCAGTTTTGTGGTTATTTAAAAAAAAAAACAACTATCGAAGTACAATAGAAACACCCACTGAAGTAAAATTTATTTATTACCTTAGTACATATTATTTTCCTAATGTTGGGCTTTTCCATCTTCGTTGTAATGAATTAACTAGGCAAATATAAACGAAAACTATATTCAATTTTGAATGAAAGATGTACACTCAATTATTAAATAGAGAAATTTAGAGCCATAATAATTTAACGTAAAAAAACAATAGAGATGAAATAAAATTCTTCATATTACTTCAAAAAATCACATATATTTTTGGTAAGTTTGCAATTTTAGGTTAACAAACTTATTTTATAATCCCTTTTCCAAAATACTTAGAGTACTTACCGTAGTGTAACATATGTCGTTTTGAAATATGCCGATAGTGTACCATATGCCGTATTGAAATATACCGCTTTGAAATGTACGAGTAAAATATGCCTTTTTGAAATATGCCATAATGTACCATATGCCGTAGTGTATCATATGTCGTTTTGAAATATGCAATAGTATACCTTATGCCGTAGTGTACCATGTGCCGTTATTAAATATGCCATTTTGAAACCTGCTGTTTTGTAATATTGCGTAATAAAATATGCCATATCAACCGGGACCCAGGTAATGGTGTTAGTAGTGGTCAAAAAATTTGAAAAATGCCTTATTACAATATTGTAACGTTAAATTCATTTGAAACCAAATAAATTATAAAACCATAAGGGGTAATGGTTTTAACAAAACGACGATGGATGTATTAACTCTAAAGATGGCACTACTAGTTCTTTTTGAAACATTTTTTCTTATATTTATTTATAAAAATTTTGAAAGAGCAGCCCCATACTTAGACAATCTATTTTGACCTATAGCTTATTCATAATAGATCATACAAGCTGAGTACAAAACATTACATATTTGCAACTGAAGACGGAATCCTAGTCCAAACCTTAAGACTCATACGCGGTGAAGCGGTACATTCTGGTTGCTTGAAACATTGCATTCTTCCTGTTTCTCGTGTATGGCATCAATTGTAGCAAATCTTCGTTGCATGATTGATGAATCGGTATGGACGCATGAGAGTTTCATAATGATGTGTTTATTTTTGCATTTACAATTATGAATAAATATTTTACAATAAATTTGAAATAAATATTTAAAAAAAAAATAATAAATACATTCGGCGGCAAATTGTGTAAAACGGATAATCAACATTTAGTCTGATACAGATTAAATCATTAAGGTGTCAATTAGGGTTTCTAAACATTTTTTTTTATCGAAACCATAAAGTAAACACAGGCAATAATCTTGAATAAAAATGACAACTAGACATAATTTCTTTGAATTATTTATGTACTTCAAGGTTCTCTGAAGTGATTGGAATAAGTAATAATAACAATAAACTTAAGGAAACCCCGGACTCTGCGTTGGTCAGACTGTAACATACCAAAATAGCAATGAAAATTACACTTGATTTCTTTTATGAATTTTGTTTTAGTGGTATGTACCGCACTGGAATAGGACTACAAAAGTATTCGGTTCGATTCTCTTAAAAGTTTTTTCTTTCCAATTTTTTAGTTCATTTAAGTTTTACTATTCATGTAATAAACAAATAGTTACTAGAGTAATTATACTAAAAATAGATAGTATAGTAAGCTTTTAAGATGCGCCTAAATGTATGCAAACACTACAACAAATTATTTTAAAATTCTTATATTGTCAGTTGTAGTAAGGTATGAACATTTTTCGGATTTTTTTTAAATTTTCTGTTCGAATACCCTCTGCCCCCCCCCCCCTCGAGCATTGATAAATACCTCATAATTTTATTACATTTCGGCCTACGGCCTCGGGCCGTTACCAAGCAACGTGCTTTCGAAAAATATAATAAAATTATTTCGGGAAATTTTCAATGCACTTGAGATATTACAGCTGAAAATTAAATCAAGTTTGTTGCGTTAGATGTAAGTTAGAGTAGAGCGGCTAAGGACTTAGGTTCAATTTTTCTCAACTCATGTAAGTTTTGTTTTTCAATTTTAGTTTTTCTTTTTTAAACCAAACCCCAGACTCTGCTTGTTTGTCGGTCTGTAAGGTTTTTGTGTGATACCCCAACACATGTAGCATTATCCTTAAAAGCCTTTACTCTTTGGTTTAAGGTTTATTTAAGGTACAATCATCTTTAAAATCCTTTAATCTCGAACCACTTATCTCGAACCATTAGGTGATCACCATTAGGTGTAACATCTTTAGCAAAACACTACATAACTAAAGTTATTCACAAAATTGTATACATCCTAGGACGGGCAATGGCGAATCAGGATGGAGCTCGGCCATTTCTTAATCAAATATGATGAAATTCGTTGTCTGATGGAAATGGGATCTAAAAGGATTTTCAGACGAAGCTTTGAAATTTGTAAGATTTAAAAGATTTTTTATAATAATTTTTTTAATGAAGTTCTTAAATATGACCAAATAAGATTTAACTTAGCCATTTTTTAACCGATTACGATGAAATTCGATAAATGTGATGGAAATTGGATTCTACAATGATTTTTTGATAAAGTTCTATAAACGGGCAATAAGGATGGAACTTGACTATTTCTTAACCGATTATGTAATTCGACATGTACGATGTAAATGGAATTCTAAACTGATTTTTATATAAAGATCTTGAATATGTTCGATTAGGATAGAACTTGGCTGTTTCTTAACCAATTATGATGAAATTAGACATATTTTTTTTATTAGACGATTTTGTTGGAAATTATATTTAAAAGCGATTTTTTGACGAAGTAATATGCCTAAGACCCTCACGACATAAAAATTATTTAAAAATAGTAATGTTTATGTGGTGAATACCTTAGGTTTATTTTGTTCTAAATAAACACAATCTCTAGAGGTTTAGCCTATTTTTATTATTTAAAACAGGTTAAGACGCCACAACTCTATCCTGGCAGTGAACGTTAAGTCTTCAATTTCTTGTTTTATATGATTTCTATGTATGCGCATCGATATTGATATTGTATAAAATAATTGTAAATTACTGTATTAACCTGTTGTACCGCACTAATTTCACATTTATCTTCAATTAATTTTTGTAATTTATTTAGTATCACAATAATTTCTGATAATAACGCACATGGTATTGTTTACACTTCTGATCGGTCTGTAAATGTATATGAGTATTTGAATGAATTATCATCTGAACGTATTCGTACACAGTCTTTCGAATAAAATAATATTAAAATGAAAAAGGTTTATATCTTCAACTCAGTATCTCTTTTATTCTGCCTTCATCCAAGTCATCCAAGTATTTTTATTCTGCCTTCAACAAAGTGTTCGTATACAATCTTCAACCAAGTGTATTACTACAAATCTACAACTAAGTGTTCATCTTCAGAAATAAAAATAAGTGCTAAAAGCCTCGCATTTTTCTACTGCCCAAAAAAGTTTGGAATCTTATTCCACAGGTTTTTGTTTAATTGCACATGCGGTAGCTTTTCAATACCAATATCAAAGCTATAGAGAAAAAAATATACAGGGTGACAAAAAATGTACAGGGTGAAAAAATATTTTGGACAAAAATTGTCAAAGACGCTGAGGCAATTTATCTGAACTAATGTCCTTGATCTTCAGATCAATTTACAAGGTCATTTGAAGGTCAAGGTTATTTTTTTAAATGTAAAGTTTTATTTTGACACCGGATTCGAAAGGAATAGGAAATTTTCCATGATCTCCCAATTTTTTACTACAAGTTTTTGTCAAAGACTTTAGCGATAAATTTCAGTCTAAATATAGGATTTATGGTTTCTAGGGAAACATTTTTTATTGTTTGTTTGCTTTCGTTTTTGTATATAAAAAAAAAATTCCAATTGTGAAACGCTTTTGAAAATGGACTTGAATTGAGTCTGAAAGCTCAAGCAAAAAATAAAAAAAGAAATAAATCGAGCCTAAACCAATAAAAAATTTTCTAATCAAATTCAATTATTGACTCAATATTTATCTAATTTCGTCTTATATTTAACAAAATAATAAGTATATACTTAAAAACAATAATTCATAAAAATAGATCTTATTTCATGATCTACAAAACAAAAGAATTACTAAGCTTAAGAAAAATAAAAAAAATAATTCAATAGTTATCACAATAATTCAGGTTCACGAATATCACAATTGATTTAAATTCATTATTGTTGTTGAAAAATAAATGGCATTACGAAATTAAAATAGATTTCTGGTAATTTCTCAATGTAATCTTTTTAAAAATTATATTTTTTATTAAGTTAATTATTACATAGATATTACTACCAGTTTCGTTCATGTAATGTATATTCTCCACTTGCTCTTGTTGTAATATACGGAAGGGTTTCAATAAGCTCTTCATCAGGCATTGTCTTCCCATTGACAGGTGATTTAATTTCCACTAAACACCAATTTTCACCATTAAAAGAAATACCATCGGAGCTTACTATCAAAAATGCCAAATCGCAGCGGAAATTATTCACCCACAATCAAAGAATAAATAATGATTGCCATATACTATGTGTTGCATTAATATTTGTGCTCATGAAAAAATTATTTTAGTTATGTTTACTACAATATCAAATTAAGTAATTTTTTTTTTTTTTTTTTTTGCAGTTTAATTAATTATTAAATAACGTTTCATTTGCTACTCAATTTATAAAAAAATTCTCAGAATTTACTACTTCTAAAAAAAAAATTAATTTACTCTGTTGGGACAATATTCAATATTTAGGCTGCCATCCATTATTTAAAATGACCTCATTTAGTCTTCTGGGAATGCTATCAAATAAACTAGAAATAAATTCTATGGGTATTTTACTCCACACCTCAACAATCTCATCCTATAATTCTTGTTTGCTTCGCCCAACTCTGTATGGTATATTTCATTTCAAATAAGCCCAAACATTTTCAATTATGTTAAAATCCGGACTTTGCGGTGGCCAATTTTGGCATTGTTGGTCCAAATACTTTACAAAACCTTTATGGGCAGGGTTATATTATCCTGCTGAAGTATAAAGTCAAGTCCAATCATTTTTGAATCAGCTAGCATTGCTATACGTCATTCAGCAGTTCCCAATAACTTATTTGGTTGTATTTCCCAGACACCATTGCTAGTGACGACGTTTGTTTACCTTTTCTGGCTCTGAACAGTAAAATTTGTGACCCCAAGATCCGTCTAACGATACTGAAGATTGATCAGTAAACAGGACGTTTCTCCAAAATTCGGGAGACTTCTTTATATGCTGCTTCAAGAACAACAGCTGTTTTATTTTATTTTGTTTTGAAATATAAAACTTTTTGGTATATGTATAACCGGCTTTTTTTAAACGACGAAAAACTGTGGAATGGTTTATTTGGAGCTTTTCATTAATTTTTAACGTTTTAGCGAGACCTCGCTGACTTAAATGCCAATTTGTAAGCACACATTAAGTGATATAAACATTTTCCCTTGCAGTTGTTATTCTTGGTTGTTGGCATAACCCAATATTTTGCACCGTTCCGTAAATATTTTGTTTTCGCTCACACATTTCGCGTTTTTTGGCATATTGTCACGATTTTTAATGCTCCCAACACAATGAAACGTGCAAAATTATTTTAAATTGTGTATTTTGGAAAAACAAAAGCTGAAACACTTATTTCAATGCACGTTTGTGGATTATTTTTTAACTTTTGCCAACACAAATATTTTTGAAACAGTAATTTGTAATACAAATACTTTTGCAACAGAGTAAATTCATTTTTTTATATGTAAATCCTAAAAATTTTTTTTATAAATTGTTTGCCAAATAAAACGTTATTTAGTTATTTAATAATTAATTACATTGTAAACAAAATATTTGAAAAACAAAAAATTAACTGTATTTTATAATCTAGTAAACATAGCTAAAAAAAATTTTTCATAAGCACAAACATTAATGGAACATATAGTACTTGTTTGGGAAGTTTTTCAGCATATGAGCCGTACTTTGTGGCTCTATTTCCTTTGAACGTGCCATTATATATTGTATTAAGTTTTTTTCACCAGTTTTTGTTTTCGTTGGAGCCATATGTATAAAAGCTATACAACACACTTCCCATAATTCTAATTTTCCTTCCAAGTAGCCATTTAGCACTGGTTTGCGAGATTGTGGTTTTAAAAATCTCAACGGTTTCGTTCACAGTTTTTTAAATAGAATTAAAACTAGCCATTGTGTTCGATTTAATGAACCGTTCCATTAACGGAATTAATTTTTTGAGTCCATCGTGCTGCAATTAAATTGTAATACGATTCAATAGTATAGACATTGTTTGTGGGAGCTGAAAAAACTGTGCGCATGCCATATTGCCATACAAGAGCTTTACCAATTGTAATTCTGGTTGAGCTGAAAAATAAATATAATCCAAATTAGGTATACAATTAGTAATAATAGTTTTACTTCTTATGAATTGCAGCAAAAATTCACCTACGCAGCAGTGACAGTATCAACTATCAATTATTTTATTCGGGTAAGATACATATCGGTTGGTCTTACGTTGTTGTATTTATTGGGAAAAGCAGGACCCACTTTAACCCACTTTTGCCGTAATTCTGTGCAGCTCTATACCTCTGAGCTCAGGATAACTGAAATATTAATTAGTTATCAAATAGATGTATTTAATAATTCATTTATATTTTTACCGATACATGTATGAAGAGAAGGCATGCTGCAATATGTTTGCTCTTGGCGCCTTTTCCGGATTATATTAAAAGTTTACCCTCGTATGGTCTTGATGACAATGTCGAAACCTGCACAACCAAACCGGTAAGAACAAGTGATCGGTCCATTGAATTGGTTTCAGTACCGATACCATGGTTCCAGCCAGGGTTAATAATAGCTTCCAAAATGCTTTAATATTTTTGTAATGAGGATTATAATATTCTCGCATATGTCTCGAGTAGATGAGATTTTCACTTGAAATCTGCAATATATAAGTAATATTTCACAAGTATTTTTATAATAAAATTCAATAATTTGAAATTAGCAATGACATAAGCACATAACCTGCTAATGTGTTTCAGTTTTGTATACATATCGTGAATATCTTAGTTTAATACCAAGAATCAAGTTGGTTTGTTTAAAGCTAGATGTCACTACTCCGAATTTTACTAGTTCTCAATAAATGATTCTAAATTTGAAAGTCCTAGAGAGCATTACTAACCAAGCTAGCATAAAACACCAAATCAAACAAATGTAGAACCAATTTTGAGCAAGCTATGATAGAAATAGATTTTTTTTGAAGATAGCTAATTTTGATAAATAATATAATATATATATTTCTAAGTTTAGTACAAATTTATATTTTTAATGCATCTGATATTTAGAACAATATTTGTTAAATATATGTAATAGTAAAATACATAAGCATTTATTTCATTGTAGTTTTAAATTGTTTCAGGTGATATTTTAATATCAAATGGCAATCGAATGGTGTTAAATTGTATATAATTTACTAGAAGTTTCATTTAACCCTAATCAACATATGTGTTTAAAAGAAAACTGTAAACATTTACTCATTTGAAATACTTAACTGGCGAACCTCCTTAACTGCTGGAGGAAAAATGTACCATTTTTAATATTATTATTATTATTATTATTACTATCTTTATTTCAATAAAATAAATACAAAATTAAAATCTAGTTGAAACAACATTATAAAATATGAAATAAAGTACAGCTCCTATAGACATTATGTCTGTAGTGGAGCAATTTAAAACAAATTTTAATTAAAATTTATATAATATTCTTTGTTTACATAATTAACAATAATCTTCAACAAAATACAAGCTCAGTTATTAAAATAGATATATTTAACTACACGACGGCACATTAGAACATAATGTAATTTAACATTTATACTAAAAATATTGCTCGATATCATCGATGTCAAGTAACCAAGTCCGAATTTCCCTGTTAAATTTATGCTTCTGCGCAGATGGAAGCATTTTCACATTTTTAGGTAAAAGATGGAACCAAAAAGGCGCCATATATAAATAAAATCTTCTAAACCTTTCACTATTACAACGAAGACCGACAAAATTGTTTGGATTTCTCATATTATACACGTGGTATATTCGACTATGATAACTATTGCTACGAACAAAAAACATTTTCAATACTTTAAAAACATACAAATACCTTAGAGGCAACAAGTTTAACTCGCGAAAAAGCGGAATAGTGGGTGTATTCCTTGGACAAGCATAAATTAATTTGATAATTCTTTTTTGCGCTACAAAAAGATCTGCAATATTAGCAAAGTAAATTCCACCCCAACTAGTTATACCATACATTAAGATAGATTCAACAAGAGCATGATATAACCTTCTTAAAATAAAAGAAGGGCACAAAGGTCGAAGATTATAAAATTTATGCACTGCAGTAATAACAATTTTCCTAATATTAGTTAGGTGGGAGGTCCAATTTAGCTGCGAGTCAATTGTTACACCTAAGTATTTAAACTCATTTATGCAGGGCAAATCAAAACATTGCCCAAAACATGGATTCTTATCACACGGGTATACGTGATACTTGAAAAAGTTTTGATCAACTGTTATGTCGGGCTGTCTAAAATGCATAATTCTAGATTTTTCACTAGCAACAAGTCGGTGATAAAAAAACCATTTACTTAGAGTGCATAAATCAATATTGATAAACCGTTGAATATCAACGTAATCATTAGACGCATATGTCAAAGCCAAATCATCTGCAAACGCTGTAGCACACCCTCTAAGATTAATTTCAAAGATAGAATTGAAATAAATTAAAAACAATAAGGGTCCCAAAACTGAGCCCTGAGGAACACCACATTTTAGAAGACCTGGAGGACTATTAACGTTATTAATTTTTACAATTTGACTACGCTTACGAAGGTAACTTGTAAACCAATCTAATATTTTGCCTCTAACACCAATACTTGACAATTTCATTATGAGTATGTCATGGTTAACAGTATCAAATGCTTTTGAAATGTCCAAAAATACTGCTGAGCATTTCTGAGAGTTGTTAATTGCTAAAAAAATATTGCTCAGAAAATTTAAAAGAGCTTCTTCCGTAGATTTTCCTTCTATGAATCCAAATTGGTGATCACTAAAAAATTTTAATTTACCAAGGTAAGAGACTAATCGTCGTTTAATTAATTTCTCAAATAATTTGGAAAGAGTACTCAATAGTGATATCGGTCGGTAATTGTTTAATTGCAGAGCATCACCCTTTTTAAAAACTGGAATAACAACAGCTATTTTTAAGGCGTCTGGAAAAATTCCGCTCTTTAGACTTAAATTAAATAAAAATTTTAATACATCAACCAAATACCAGGCACAATTTTTAACAATGATATTATCTACTCCATCAAATCCTTTAGAATGTTTGTTTTTTAACTTCTGAATTTCAGAAATAATCTCCAAGGAATTAATTTCATCGAAATAACAAGAAGTACAGTAACTATCACGGTTTCCAAAAATAAATTGTTTTTGCTCTCCACTGTTAGTACTATTAGGAAAAATATTGGAAGTCATATCGGATGAAACAGTTATAAAAAATTTATTAAATTCATTACATATATTCTGATCATCAGTAAGAAGAACATTTGATTGATATTCATAAATTTGTGTTATTTGGTTTTCGTTTTGGGACGTATTTCTACCCAAAATATCATCAATTTCCTTCCACATAAGCTTAGGATTATTCCCTATTAAACCAAATTTATCTTTGTAATATATTCTTTTGACCCGTTTAACAGTCATATTTACATGCTTAGAGAGTTTTCTTACATAATTTTCTAACCGAGTGTTATTTGGATACCTTCTTAATTTTTTAGAAATTTTTTTAAGTTTATTAATTTTACACAAAAGATAATAATTCATCCAGGGCTTTAACTTCTTGCTACTGCGATAAGTAATTGTTTCTTTGGAAAGTTCAATATAGGAAATTAATTTATTTAAGAAAATATCGAATGCTGTATTACAATTTTTTTCATGGTAAACAAGATCCCAGTTTTCAACTAGAAGACGATCTCTAATTTGTCATAATTAACTTTTGAACTCTTTCCACTATAACATATCACAGGTCTATTCGATTCTACCCAAATATTGAGAGTAATTAAATTATGATCGGAAAAATGTATTGGTAAATTATCAATACTAAAAGTATATGTACTACTGGATTTAACAAAAACATGTTCCGCAAACATAATATGTTCCGAAGGTTGTAAGAGAATTCAATCCAGTTTCGAACTGATGAGTTTATGATTATGAGAAAATCAATCTTCTCATCAGGCCGCGGCGACTGGACTGATTATACCACAATTTACATTCTATATATACAGAATACAATTTTTCTTCTTCACAATATTCACACAGCTCTATTTCTGTGTACGCTAATTTTTACTTTATTAATTTTTTGTTGAATGTTAATTAATTCATGTCGTTGAATGTTAATCATTCCATATTTGTCATATTTAGATGAAATGTAGTGCTGGAAACAAGTCTTTCTCTAAATTGTTACATTCGCTTATCATTAGGAGGGAAATTTTCGGACTGCTTAGTTTTTCGGACTGCTCAGTCTTCTAAATCGTCAAATCGCAAATATTGACATCTTATGATTCTATTTTCTAATGGCTGAAAACATTCCTGGAGAAATGATGATTTTTTATTTGGCATCTAATTTTCGTTAACAAATTAATCTAAACTTTTCGTTTAATCGATCCGATAATAACCAATCCTTCCTTACCCAGAATAAAATGTATTTTGAACTATTTAATTTCACCTTCTCGGTTAACCTCTGAATGCCGATTAAGTATCTCTCGTTGTTTCAGCTACGAGTTAAGAGAACTCAATTTACAAATGCGCAATTGTAGGAAAACGCAATTACGTATGCACGTGTTACGAGACCTGGAAATGTCTTACATAATGGCGTTTTGTCGCGAAAAAATTCTGTAAACTCGTTTAATGCTTCCATATAATAATAAACACACCAAGACGTCCAATTTTCGAATTTGGTGATTTAACATTTTTTTTAATAAAATTTAATTTACCTACATTGGAATTGTCTAGACTTACAGGTATAACGATATTTTCGATATTTTATGTGATTCCTCGGGGTTTATAACCTTATTCGGGATTTGTTTGGAGGTTTATATATTTATGTATGGGTTATGAGATATTAAGTTAAATTTTATATATTTTCGATATTGTTCGAATTTGGGTTATGTTGGATTGAATTATGCGTATCGTTGAGTTAGATTGTTGAAATTCGATATTTTCAGATTTTTGAATTAAGCTACATATTTCCGGGTTTGATTAACTTTTAGTTGCATTTGATTAACGTTTAGTTGCTTGCCACCAAAGATATTCGAAATTATCAATATTATTCAATATTTCCGCGATTATTCGACGTCCTCTCTTGTTGCTTTTTATTTGCTTAAAGCATTTATTACAGGTCGTTACATTTTTGCTGATATTTTTATTGTGTATGTTATATTGTTCTAGAATTCTAATTTTATTCGAGATTTTCAGAATTTTAGAAATTTCTGGAGAACATTGCGATTATTCCATAGCTTAATCGAGTTTGTTAGATATATGTCGAGATTTTTGATATTTTGTAGTGTATTTGAGTTTGTTTAGAGTTCTGTTCAGCGTAGTATTCTGTTTTGTGATCTTACAGAGATGAGATTCTGAATTTAGATTTTTGGATTTATCTAGATTTCCAAATTTTTAGTGTTAAATAGCGTTGAGTGGCGAATGACAGAAAAATTGTAGCTATTGCATTATTCTATATTTTCGAGATTATTAGTGGTATTGTAAAATCTGTTTGATATTTTTCAGATTAATCGAGATCCTTAGCGGTTTCTCGTTTTTTCAAGATTATTATAAGATTCCAAATTTATTCGAGTTTTCTGGAAATATTCCAAATTTTTTGTGAATATCTGAGCTATAGAATATTCTAGAAATGTAAGGCTATTCGACCATTTCGAGATTATTTGATCATTTCAAAATTTTTCGGGTTTCTCGATATTCCTTGAAATTTACAAGGGTTTGCACTGTGTCTTTTTATAGAATTAGTGATTTTTCCCGAGATTTCCATAGCATTGAGCTATATACTGATAAACTTGGATAATGTTGAGTTGCATAAAAGACTTTTTTTTGGGGAATATTTCAAATTTTCCAGGGTTGCTTGTTATCAAAATTATTGTTGAAGACTTTCCCAAAAGAAAATTATTCAGAAAAGCCAAATTGTTATTGGAACAAAAATTTTAAAAACAAATTGTTTTTGACGATTTGCGGTCGTTTAAACCAATAGACTCAAAGAAAGCTTATATAGTGCCCTAAACATTGCTACTACAAAGTTTTGGTCGAGGTGAAGGTGACTCAAACAACGTCATTTTCTTTTATGTTATGTTTCCAGCGACTACTTACAAGTTTTGCTTGTGACGAGGTAGTGTGGTGAATGAAAATAAAACAAAAATTTAAGTTGCCTAGAAACTGGTAGTTGTGTTAGAACTTTGTGGGGGCACGAAAGAGATAAAAAGAAGAATTATGGTTCGCCCAAAAAGTTGATGATGAAATTGAACAAATATTTTTGCTTTGCGCGTTTATTTTCTATGTCTAAAATCCTGAACTTCTTCCATACTACATAAGTTTATTTACTTCGTCACCTGTTGAGACTCATCGCATGCTTTTTGTTTGTTGTTTTAAAATGGGCTGGTTAGGCCTACGCTCGGTAGTAGTACAAAATTGTTAGTAGGTGATTCTAGATCTTAACAAATAATTATTACAATAAATAAATCTCAATTTTCATTTAAAATTATTTTTCGGTTAATTTCCATCTAATAAAATTAAAATTAGTCTGCGAGACTCAACCCATGCTGATGAGGGTTAATTTCATCTGCCATTAGCCAATTTTTAGATCAGATATTCTCCTGGTTGAAAAATGGACACTACAAATGGAAATCAAAATCAAAAAAAAAATTTTCTGGTTTATAAACAACAAATATGGCAGTCGCACAAAAAACAACATGAAATCCGTCATGAATGAACCATTCCATCTGGCAAAACTTATCAACAAACAACATTTTTTACTGAAATGCAGCAATGAAAAAGTTTTCTAGAAAATTAAAAAATTCAAGGACGTTTTCCAACGATTAGAAAATACGTTTGTTTTTGGAGTAATAAATGAAGAAATTTCGGCTACTATCAGAAATATCAAAACTAAAAAAATCAATCTAAATCTGCTAAACCAGTTTCTTCAAGAGAATTTACCAAACAACATTTACGAAGAATTTTTTCAGCGAGCAGAATCAACATAATGTCTATCATTTTAATCAAATTAAGGTAAGACAAAAGTCAAAATTTGATCAAATTATAAGAGAGAGTTTAAACGACACAACAAACGGTTTAATTTTAAATTGGGAAAAATGGCTAGTTAATGTTACCAATATCGATCTTTCATTTCACGTGAAATCCATTTTAAGTTTAGGGAATAAATTTTGTCCGCCAACGGTTGGTACCGCAATACCATTTTTCAAAATTATATCAGATGTGGAAAGTGCAATTTTTAATTTGGAGGACAGTGATCGAGTAAACATTCAATTTTATAATTATTATAACAAATTACAAAAACAGTACGAATACAAGAAATTTAACACATCATGAAAAAAGAATTACGTCATACCTAAAACAAACAAAAACTTTTTTGAAAGACAACCCAAATATTTTAGTCACAAGGGCAGACAAGGAAAATACAACAGTGTCAACTTTACGAACGGACTACAGCGACAAAATTTTTAACCTTCTAAATGACAATTCTACTTATATACAGATTTTTAAGGACAACTCGACACCAATACAGACAAAAATGAATACTTTAGTAAGAGAGTAATCCCAAAGTTTTATGGCTTACATAAAATTCATAAACCAAACATACCATTCAGCCCAATTGTAAGTTCCATAGACAGTTCAACATACTCTTTATCATCATATTTAGGAAATATTATTTAGTGTCGGAAAAACAAGTTCCTTTATTCAAAATTCTGAAGATTTCAAAAATAGAATTAAGGATGGTAACATTCCACCAAATTTTCAAATAATCTCTCTAGATGTTACGTCATTAATTACCAATATCGACAGCCAAATTGTAATAAATATTGTCAGTCAAAATAGGAGAAATATAAAGAAAAATTCAAAATCAAAAATAACGAGAGTCCAGAGAGAGACTGCTTTAGATTTCGTTTTAAACAATTCGGAATTTTCTTTCGATAACAAACTTTATAAACAAATTTTTGGCTCTCCTATGGGTTCTCCAATAAGTCCCATCATAGCAAATTTATTAATGGAAAATTTAGAAATTTCAGTTTTAAACTCTTTAGACTTCCAACCTTTGTTCTGTATAACCTAGGAATGGTTATACATTCCACTCATAATAACGAGGAAAAAATGTAAACCCGCACTTCAAAAACAATTATTTATTTTAACAAAAAAAATTACAACTATGATTTTGTTAATTAAATGGGTACTTATTTAAAGTTGGGTTGGTTGTAGGTTTTTGGTTGGTGGATGGACGTGAACTGATAATTTATTTAAAACATATTAAAAACAGAGAAAGTATGGTATATAAGCGGTACATAATTGAATATAATAATGGTAAGGGGAAATATAATTGTAATGTATATAATGCAATAAGTAATACAAATTAATAGGTAATTTCTAAAAGTAAGGGAATCAATACATAGAATAATAATAATGTTATATAGAAGAGAAAAAAATGCAAATACAATAGCTTATCTAGAAACGTCTATGCGCGTTATATAATAATTGGTAAATTGGTAAATAATAATGATATACATAGTAGTGGTAATTAACTCGTTGACGGTCAGGTAAAATGTTAGTTGGATTGCGCGACAAGAAATTGAGATTAATAGATTAGTTTAAACAGTTCTATTATAGATATGTCGATGATATAATTACAGCGGTACCAATAAACAAAATTAATTCATTTTTAGAAGAATTTAATTCAAAGAACAACAGAATAAAATTTACTTTAGAAAAAGAAACCAATAACCAAATTTCATTTTTAGACATTCTGTTGATTCGTGAACCAAACGGTAAAATTTCCTGCGAATAGTACCACAAATATACTTGGTCTGGCCGATATCTAAATTTTCA
Organism: Tipula vernalis; assembly: GCA_958295665.1. Taxonomy (NCBI): domain Eukaryota; kingdom Metazoa; phylum Arthropoda; class Insecta; order Diptera; family Tipulidae; genus Tipula; species Tipula vernalis. Next base: position 168,583,498 of record OY282558.1, on the reverse strand, counting down.
CTCTTGGCTTCCCACATCTTACAAAATTAACACCATACAAATTTTGACCCAAAAAATTCTAAAATTTTCTGATACTAAATTTCACAATAAAAATGTTAAAATTTTAAAAGATACATTATTTCACAATCAATATCCTGAAAAATTAATAAATGACATAATTTAGAAACAAAGACATTTTCACATAAATCCTGTTTCTCGACCAGAAAATGAAACCACAAATTATTTGGCCATTCCTTATCCCTTTCCGACCGAGAGATTTTTTTTATCCCAAAATCGACAAAAGATGATATATGTTCGTTAGTATTGGTTTTCTAACAAAAAAATTAAACATTTTTTTTTTCCCATTTATGGTTTTCCCGGAAAACTACATACACAATTGTGTAGTCTAGGTCACAACGGCTATCGATACAGTTAAAAAACTCGGAGTTTAAATTTTTTGATGTTTTTATTTAATTCATTTTATTTAAAAAAACCAAACTTAAAATTAAAATATTATAATATTTAACATAAAGAATTACTGTGTGTGAAACTCTTCGAAACAATTGTTTTGTTTTGTTACGCATAGGTAAACATTACACTTTTTGCAACGAAGCCTGGTTCGACTTTTACAACCTTTGAGTCTGCATTTTCTGGCGGTGGCCAAGTCATCGGAAACAGGCCAGTGATTTATCCGATCATATCTTTTATCATCTACAGGTAAAGGCGAGCAAAAATTTGATCGTGTTGGATGTTCTTTAACTTCATCGTCTGGTTCTCGATTGGGGAGACCTGCTTCCATAGCTAATAACCCCTCAGCGACTTCCAAGCGAAATTGCAGCAAATCCTTAACCCGACTTTTTGGAACTTTTGTCGTAATACAGTCTTGGCGGTACTCCTGCCAAGAATTGGCTATTGCTAAATCCAGGAAATGAAGTGATACCTTAAGTGTCCATTTCTTGGTTTTGATGAACGTACGATAGTACTCTAACATTTGATCGCAAATGTCTACGCCACCCATATATTGGTTGTAATACCGCACAACCGCTAGACAAGGAACATCCATGAATGTTTTTGTATTTTTACACCATCTTGATACATTTCGTACAGGATCTTTTCCAAATGATGTTGTATCGCGCCATTTTACCGCCGCAATTTCATCGTTATGAGAAAATTCATGAATGTCACCACGCTTCATTTGCCTGTCGCTTTAAAAAACGATGTTTTTGAGACGGTTCGCCATTATGGTTCCAGTAGCGTAATATCCTAGTTCCCGTAGTTTTTCCAAAAGAGGAACTGTCGTGAAGTATCTGTCGAAAAATAGAAACGATCCCGTAGGCAAAGTTTCAGTTAACCGAATAACTACTGCTGGTCCTAATCCCAGCGATCTATCAGAAAATGGAGTAGTGAGGCCCAGTAAATTTCGAAGTCCATTACTATTCAGTATAAACGTTTAATTTCAACACTGCTCGTTCCTAGCTCCTTTCCACGCTTGAAGGAGGGCATACATGTTTGTATATTTTGCAGCCAAATCGAAGTGCTCAGAAGTAAAATATTTAATAAAATATGACATCGGAGAACCTGGTGTGCCACCATCGGCATTTGCTTCTTCAGGTAATGGTATACCAGTAAAATTTGATGTCTTCCAAATCCACCGTCTTTCTTTAGTAGCACTCTGTATTAATTGCGGTTCCACAGTTTCACCTCCAGATGTTTCTTCTGGTTCACCATCTTCTGCTAGTTCTGGGATAGTTTCCACAATTTGTGGGGAGTAAATCCATGTGGGATCATTCACATCATCATCATCATCACTAAAATCATCCAAATCAGAATTTTCCAAAAGTTCTAAAACAGCTTGTTGATCTTCAAAACATCCCAAATTAAAATCTGAAAATTTTGAAAAATATTTATTTTCATGGTAAAAATGACCGGGCCTACAAAATTGTGTAGGTTGATTAAAAAGTAGCCAATGCAAAAAACACTGGTATAATTTTTAAACAGATTTTATTAAAATACATTAGTTGATATCGTCTATGTAGTGCGAAAACTCATTAACTAAATTTTTAATGAAAACGGGGTTTCTGTATTTTCTTCTATAACTTCTTAACATCTATCTATTCAACAAACCAACTTTACTCTAATTTTATTATTTACAAAGAAAAAAGAAACAAAAAAATCATTAAATACAATTTATATTTAGTTTTTTTGAAGAAAAAATCATTAAGTACTTTAATGATTTTTTCTAATACACTTTGCAATGTTTATAATCATAGAAAAAGTTATATTTCATCACAGTAAGCTAGATACAAAGGTTTTGTTTTCTTAGGAAAATAAGCTTCATTATTATAAACGTCCGCGTTAAATAAAACTCGACCTTTTAAAATATGTTAAAGAAACAAGCAATATTAAATGACGATAATTGGGAATCAATTACAACCGAAATTGGTGGAGTGCATAAATCTACAAATAAACAAACAACAATTCTATAATTCTTTAAACGAGTTAGTTTGAATATTTCATCACAGTAAGCTAGATACAAAGGTTTTGTTTTCTTAGGAAAATAAGCTTCATTATTATAAACGTCCGCGTTAAATAAAACTCGACCTTTTAAAATATGTTAAAGAAACAAGCAATATTAAATGACGATAATTGGGAATCAATTACAACCGAAATTGGTGGAGTGCATAAATCTACAAATAAACAAACAACAATTCTATAATTCTTTAAACGAGTAAATGAAAAACATGAATCTGACGAGAGATCTTCAACGCCATCGTGGTTTAGTGTGAGTGACTTTTGCGTTGATTCTGATGATGGTCAGTCTCACATTTCCACAAAATCCTTGTATCGCTGGAAACGCTCTGAACCATCGAAGTGGAAAGTGAACATGACAAGAAAAGATCGTTCAAAATGTTTACCCTATCTGACCAGGTCGGGGTTGAAAAAATCAAAAGAGCCTAAAAATGTTGATTGTCGGAAATGTCGCTTTAAATGCCATTTGCATTTTACAGAAGAAGATCGAAGAAAAATATGTAGCGTGTATTGGGCAATGAATGACTACAAAAGACAAAAAGATTTTATTTTGAAATGCGTTTCATTGACTGCAATAAAACGCAGAACTACTGCAGAAAGCCATAAATCTCGCAGCCATTCCAAATCATATTTTCTTTACAATGGTAAACGCAAATTATGGAGAGTGTGTGCAAAATTTTTTGAAAAAACGTTATGCATTTCAAATGGCCCTATAAATACAGCTATTTCTGAGTGTAATCTCGCTGGCTCTTTTGATGGGTGTGATAAACGTGGCAAGCAAAGTCCTATCAATAAAACTGATATCGATTCATTAAAGTTAGTAAAGCAACATATTGAAAGCTTTCCAACCGTACCAGGCCATTATGTAAGACAGTCATCGCAAAAGAACTATTTGGACCCAACGCTCTCTATTCTAAAAATGCATGAACTATATGAAGGTTATTGTGTGTCCTTAAATAAGAGCCCAGTGAAAATAAATGTCTACAGAAACATTTTTTGTACTAAGTACAATCTATCATTCTTTAGACCTAAAAAAGATCAGTGCACTACATGCACCCGATTTGATCTGGCAGACTCATCAAGAAAGGACGAGCTCAGAGATGAATACGATATGCACGTGAAACGAAAAGATAATTGCAATAAGGCTAAAGCATTGGACAAGGAACATTCACAAAATGTTGAACATTTCCAAACAGCAACTTTTGATCTCCAAAGTGTTTTACAGATCCCATCCTCTGCATCGTCTCCAATGTACTATAGTCGGAAACTAAATGTTTACAATCTGACTGTGTATGAATGTGGTCACGATAAAAAAACATCATGTTACGCTTGGAACGAGTTAAATGGAAAGCGAGGAAGTTCTGAAATTGGTACCATATTATTTAATTATATTAAGTCACTTCCAGAAAAAATTACGGAACTATCTCTTTTCTCTGACACTTGTGGAGGACAAAATCGAAACCAACATGTTGCTGCAATTCTACTCTATGCTGTTCAAGTAACCCATATTCAAGTAATTGAGCAGAAATTCTTAGAATCCGGCCATTCATACATGGAGTGTGATTCCATGCATTCGTCGATAGAGCAAGTGAAAAAACATAGATCGGTGTTTATGATGAATGATTGGCTCGAAATATTCAAGGCCGCAAGATCAAAAAGGGACAAAAATAACGGAAATGATCCTTACGAGGTCAAAGAATTAAAGTTTTCAGATTTTTTTGACCTTCATGCATTGTCAGCGATGTTAATTAAAAACCGAAATGTTGATGAGGATGGAAAAAAAGTATCCTGGTTGAATGTTAAATGCTTCCGATATGAAAAAAATCAACCAGGAGCTATTTTATTCAGGTATGACCATACGGGACCCTATAAAAAAATTAATACTAGACATCATGGAAGACCTCGCAAAAATGTAACGCTTCGTAAGGCTTACAAAGCGATTATACCAATCAGCGAAGCAAAGAAGAAGGATTTACCAAAGTTATGCAATAGTGGTGTTATACCCAGTGAGATTCATCAATGGTACATGAACCTGCCAACTTCGAAAACAATCGAAGATAATGATAAAGAAGCAACTGATTGCGATTAAAAAACCTACAAAATTATTGACTATTATTCTATTTTTTTATCGTTGTTACTAGATACCTTTCTGTTATAGATTATTATCTACTATTATTATTATTAATTCAATAAAATCTATTAAAATTATGCAAAAATAAAATCATTAATTACAAGAGTTAAAAAATCAATGAGGAAAAAATCATTAACTACACTTTACACATTTTCGTCCTCAAATATTTAATATTTAAAAAAAATAGTTTTTGTGAAAGGTCTTCTAAGACAATCTCATAACTAACCATAACCGAATGTTTGTATTTCCTGATTAGTAGATTTTTAATTATGAAAAGATAATAGAAACCCTAATATCTCAATACTTGATTTTTGTAGTTAATTAGTTTTCGTACTACATAGACGATATATTTTTAATTAAAATATTACCATTGCACAGAAGAGTTTATAATTTTTTTATAATATTTAATTATTTTATTCACTTACATTTTTGATTAGCTGTCTGTTGCGCCATGTTGATGTTTACTTATTAAATATCCTCACAACACTGAACTGATTTTAGATTTTTTTTTGTTTCCATGGGTTAATTATTTTGTTTTTTATAATATTTCACTTTATCCGGGAAACCCCATAAAAGAGCAAATGCGTTACAAATTTTTAAATATGCCTACACAATTGTGTAGGCACGGTCGGAAAGGATTTTTATGTTAAAAAACTTTACGAAAAAATAAAAAATCTTTTCAAAAATTATAACTTCAAAATTGTAGGACGGGCAGCCACAAGTTTAAACAACAAATTGTTTTCTAAAATTAAAGAAAGCATACTTCAAAGAAACAATCAAATGTTGTCTACCAGGTCCAATGTAGTTGCAACGCTGCTACTTATACAGGGTATAGACTAAACAATTTTTGAAAAAAGGATTTTACCAACACAGAAGAGACGTCAATAAAGATCAAAATTCAAGCATTAGTGTACTCTCCCGACATTTAAAAGATACAAACCACCAAATCAGTTTAGATAATATCAAAATTCTAGATAAACAAACCAATTTTAGAAAAAGATCGATTTTGGAAATGCTACACATTAAATCAAGTATAAATTCAATAAACATTGTAGAAGATTACGCCTTTATCGGAAACTCATATGACTTGTTCATCTAATTTGGTTTTGTCTCATCAAATTTATTTTTATTCAAATGTACAACCTTTTTTACGTGAAAATGCCTTAGTATGTAATTTTTTTTCGAAAAATTATGTCGCGGTGCGTTTCCATGAAAAGTCGGTTTCTTAAAAAAAGAATTTGTAATTGTCATAGTTTTTGGTTGTATGTATGAAGAAAACAATTTTTGAAAAAATAAAAAATTCAATTTGCTTTTGAGAATGAATTCGAATAGGATTCGAAAGCTAAAACTATAAAATATATTTAAATAAAGAGCCCAAAACCAATAAAAAATTTGTTTAATATTGAAAAGTATTTCTTATTTGCTTATTTGGCAGATATTTGACTAAATGATGGAATTAAATAATTATCAATATTCGCTGAGAATCCAGGAATAGTGTGACGGTGACACCTAGTGTGTATTAGAATAAGTAAAACTAATAGCTCAATGTTTTACTGTACTAAATGGAATTTTCCATGATAAAAATTGTTACGTAATGTTTCTACGCTATTCCAACTGGAAAAGTCGTGAACTTTCGAGAAGCTTGGTTTGTGTATATAAAAAGGCGAACAAGATCGAATTGGATTATTAGTATTGGAACGCGATAGTGTAAAGTTGTAAGAATAAGTAATATTTGGTAAGCGATAGTATAAAGATTAAAAGGAATTAAAAAGTGATTTAAAAAAGTGTTGTGGTGCGATAAATAAAGTAACAGTGATCAGTAAAATTTAAGAATAATTTATATAAAGTGATTTTGTGAATTTTTATTGATAAACTGTGTTGTAATAAATTTTGTGAAATAAATAAATTCGTTGGTGAAAAATTGAATTGAGTTTGTATTATTCACAATCCAGTGATACGAACCTTGATTGACAAGGCAAAAACGTAACAATAGGTATCATATTTGCGTTAAGCATCAAATCTGTATTTCCGTTTCTCCGTACATGATTCGTATGAAGTCAATAAATCAAGTAAATTTACGTTAACTGCATCTATTAACTGTATCCATAGCTCCAATAAGAAACATAATTAAAAATCCGTGTTGTTAGTTGTTTTATTAAGGCGGTAAAATGTGACAAATTTGTTTGCTTCGGGCCTAAAGAGGCAATTATTCTACGAATACAGACAAATTTCCATATCTCGAACTTCTGTTAATCGAATTTTTCCTTAAATCGAATTTATATTTTGGCAGGAGGATTAAATATAAATTATTCCTAACTTCTACATTTCAAATTTTCTCCAAATCGGACAAAAATATTTGGCAAATGGTGATTCGATTTATGGAAGTTTTATTTTATTTAAAAGTTAAGCAAAATTTTCGAATTATTTTCTAAGAATTTTCTAAAATCGATCCCTAAAACTCATTAATTTTTGAAAATAGCAACATCAAACGAAGCAAATCGAAAATCTGTCACATTAATAATAGAATAATTAAAGGTCACCTATAGATTTCAACTATGACATTCATCTAAAAATCTAGTAGCATAAATAATTTATAATATCAATATCCTGATTTCTTCTCGGAAAATAAACAAAACATTTTGATTAGGGTTAGATTATTGATGATGCCATGGTAGCAGATGTATATAGTACAAATACTAAATTAGTATTTCAATATGTAGGTTTGTCACAGCTGAACCAAAAATATAGTTATGCATAATGTAAATGCTAATAATATGGTTTCATACTCCCACATGTTAACAAATCGCTACAATAGGTAATTGTTTTACAATTTTTAACGTTTCGACACAATTTAATTGCGTTAAACATTTTTATGCCCATCATCATCAGTTCGCGCGCCAAATTAAAGATGATTGATAGCCTCACACAAAAACATTTTATTTAGTTTTAAAAATTCGCATCAATTAAACTTTCCTTTTTAAGTGTATGAGAAGATGACTTAGTAAGTCTTAACTTTATGCTGTGCGATGATGTTAACGAGTTTTTTTTTGTTGCTGGTTGATTGATGCCTTATTTTGTTACTGCTAATTAAATTAACCTCGCCTTTATCCAATTTCGAACCAACAACGCATAAACATAACAATATCCATATAGTCTCCAATTATTTTAACATCATCTCATATGTATGGGCACACATACATATAAACGTACTTAATAATTAATTAATGTAATTAATCAAACGTGGTCAATGTAATTACTGCTTGGGATTTTTCATAATTTTAACATATTCTATATAGCCTATATATGACTTAATGTGATTTGTGAATATATAAATATTTGTATAATACACGCTATCTACAGCTTAACATATTCTTGTACACTGTCTACTTTTTGGGTTCATAATTTATGCTCGAACATGCCAAAAATCAACATTTACATACACAAATAACACAAGACGAGTTAAGATTAATTTAAAATTCAAATTTATGTCTGATTTTATGTAAAGGGGTTACAAATAAAAAACCAGCCTGTTGCGCTACATCCAAATATTTGTACAAAAACAAAAATCTAGACAAATACCAACTGTGATAATTGTGTCGCCTATATGTTATACGTGTTGACTTCTTTAAATTGAATACCAAATGAGTTGCCAAACTCTGTAACGTAGTACGCCCAACATCATAATTTATTCTTATCTTAATTTGTATCAATTATATAGGCGAACATTTTAACGCAACAGATATACGTAATTTATACGAAATTAATTATTTTCCAAAAAAAATTTATTGGATTCCCTGTATATAGCCAATGTATACATATACAAAGGTAAATAAAATAATTACCATCGTGATAAGATATTCATGTAAATCAACTGTATAATATAAACAGAAGGAAGTGTAGTCGGTTCGGTATAACAAACTGCTGGATATTGATTTACAAGAGTGAAAAATGTAATTCTTTATCTTCAATCTTTGACTGATATAACAATACAAATTAAGGTAAAATAGGTATTAGGAACCCCCCTTGATGGGCTTTCTATTGCTTTTGTTTATGAGAATAAAGACAAAGAATACGGAAAGAGGAACATAAACTAAATTTTGTAAGACTGAAAAAGGAAAATGTTATAATCGATACTCGTCTTAATGACGTTGATTTCATGAAAACTTAACTTTAGTCGAAAATTGAACAATTTATTTATATTTAACCACAAATTTTATTAGAATCCAATTATGTTAAATTTTTGAAATTTTTAAATAAATTAAGTACAATTAATTTACGTACTTTGAATCATTGGAAATCCGAGAGAGAATTCTAAAGATCTAATTTTCAATTCTTAAGTTGTAAATCTGGAGTTGAAGACACATGCAATCTCCGAACCATTGAGGTGAAATAAATAATGCTGGCATTATTAGCAATCGATCAGCAGCCGATAGTGTTTAGCTGATAATTACTATGGTAGCATGGAAGGCTTTGAATACTTTTGTCAATATTTTTTCGTGGCAAAATCTCTCGCTCCACCTTCCTGTGGAAAAATGCTGAAAATCCGCGAAACCTAAAAAATATTTAAAAATCGTATAAAAGTCTTGACTAAAGTCTTGCATTTATGTGTTATCGATTGAAAGAAAAATGCAGTCCGTTTTCCTTGGGGAATCTGGGAAAATTCGATTTTCCAGAAATCATTAGAAACTAAATATAGGTTGATTGTATACCAATTTTCTTATGATTTTTGGAAAATCGAGTTATCCCTGGTGGATTCCCACGGGAAAGGCATCCATAGTAATCTTCGGCAAGACACTTTCGGCTGACAACAGATTTATCTTTAATTTTCGGCTAGGATAACACAATCTGTTTCGGCTGGGAAGGTTATACAATTTTTCCAGATTTCCCACGGGAAACCTGACCTGAATTTTTTTTCAGCGATAACTATGGCAAATCATATCTCCAGCCATAACACCCCAGAGACTTATTAAATACAAAATTTCTAAGGATTTTTGGAAAGTTAAATTTTTCCTGATTTCTCAGCGGGAAACTTGAACTAACTTTGTAGTGATAGCTATGGACAAATCATTTCAACATAGTCCATCTCCAGACATAACGATCTAGAGTCCAAACAAAACAATCAAGAGAAAGATTATGCTATTTTTAAATATTTTTTAGAATCCGCAGATTTTCTATACAATTTTCCATCTGATAGGAGAGCGACAGTTTGCCATATATTGACAACAGTCTTCAACGCAGTCCATGATATCTTTTGGCTGAACATCTTCGGCAGACAGTAAAATCCTTTTATACTTTCGGCTGGGCACTTTCGGCTGACATTAACAGCGTTCTGCATTATAGATTTTTTACTTCCGACTTACTTTAAGAGTATGAACGAGTAACCACTTCACAGCAATGAATGGGAAAAAATGTTGGAAAATTGTCAGCTGAAGTATATTGAGTAAAACGGAAATTATATTAAAGATTAAATAAAAACGTTGGGTTTTACTATCAATACAGGACACTTTTTAGCCCGTGTACTTTCACAAACAAATTTAAAGTTTTGGATTTTGTAGGACAACAATTCTCAAACTATTTAGTTAAACATTTTCTAATTGCACAAAATCACAAATCAATTCTTCCACATTTAGTGAAAGTTTATTCAAATATTTTAGTTAAATTTTACTCGTAAGAAATTTTCATGAATTTTAATTGGACGGCAGTTCTCTAATCGAAGCTCGTTTCGATAAAACAAACATTGGTTGAACAAAAAGCATGATGAACTTGGCATGATGAGCAGGTCCATATTGGTATTTTGTGTACACATTTAACTGGCACTTGATGAATAGGCTTGGGCTTTCACTAATAGCATTAAATTGTTGACAGGGGCTTCCATAGCTAAAAAAAATGGTTTAGTTTATACTTAAGATCTTAAATCACCGGTGTTCCTAAATTGGCCCAGAGTGTATACGCTAATTTTGAGAGGCCAGGAATCCCATATTTTTGTAGATGCACACTTTTTGTTGTTTCACGAATCAAAAAAAGTAATTTTCACAGTAGTGTTCTTCTGATAACCTGTCTGTCTGCCGCCTCCCTTCGTTCTGAAAATTCATATTTAACTTGTGACATAAATTGGAATTTTTGCAAAAATCACTGAATATTAATAAGAATCCAAATGTTATAAATTACATTTACAATAATTTGGACATCCATTTTGGAAATCCAATCTTCAAGTTTTAAGTTTTTGTATTTAGTTTAATCCCTGTAAATTTAATACCTAGAAGAAACCTGCACCCTCCAGCTCTCTCTCTCTCTCTCCAAATTGCCGAAATCATGGTTATACCGCATGAGACAATTCTAGCATTAGTACTGTATACTGTGGAAATATTTGTAAACAACTCATAGAACTCCCACATTCAATTGGTGAGAAACCTCGAGTGACGTTGTAAGCATCTCAGTTGAAACGGTGATGTGCTGAACTGAAATAGTAGGTATATTAATCTTAATAGAAAAAAAAACACGATAGATTCTACTTAAGAATTAAGATGAGGTCCTGCGCTCTGAAGAACGCTTTAGCGCACGAAGAAGTTGATTGAAATGTCAATAGTCATAATTAATTCAGAACAAAGAAATTAATGCACACATATTTTTGTACTTCACCAAATGAAAGTTTTACCATCCTAAAATACCCATTGAACTTCAACCGCAAAATGTAGTTAAAACATATATTTACATACATATGTATAATTTTAAAAATTTTCAAAAAATGCAATAAAAAAAAATCAATTATAAATATTAAAATGGTAAGCATATTTAAAATCTATAAGACTTACAAAAGTACAATGTTAAATCTCTGAAAATTGCATTCATAATACAGGAAACCTTAATAACTTCATCGAGAACACGACTAAAATAATCTAAAGTATTCAATGGGCTTTTGTATGATAAATTTCTTCAGCTCAGACTTCAATCGCGACAACAGATCAATAGCTCTAATCTGCTCTGGTAATCGATTGTAGGTAACAGGACCAACGCGGAGAAGCGAATTATGCGCTACTTTGAATCTATTAGAATTAACATAAAAGTCATTGCAATTTATTGTGCCATAATTGTGTATATCTTTGACATATCGAAAAATTGGTTTGTAGTACGATAAACCATGAATTGCTTTGTAAATAAATAACATAGAATTGTACAAACACACTTGTCTCACATTGAAGGTTTTAATGTAAATTTCATGAGTTGGGATTAAGTAATGGCTTTGTTAAGAATTAATTTAATAAATTTATTCTGACAAATTTGAACTGCATCTAACATATAATCGTTGGCATTGAACCACAATGGGCTTAACTAATTTAAGCAATTTAAGCGAATAA